>CAAKHG010029602.1:1442-19777 GCA_901007715.1 Dactylopterus volitans
AACCTTTTTTTTTTTTTTTTTTTTTTTTTTTTTTTTTTTTTTTTTTTTTTTTTTTTTTTTTTTTTTTTTTTTTTTAATAAAAAGCCTTGTTTCAGTGATAAGCTGAACTGTGTGTATTCAGCGATCTCGTGCCTGTGATGAGAGTGGACGGGCTGCGTTATTGGCAGCAGATGGGTCATTATTGTCTTCATTGCTCTAGTGGCTCTTAGATACGTAGCCGTGCTGAACCGATCGAGTACTGAACCCCCACCACCCGTATTTATGAAGAGCATTACGATCATACTAATAGGTGTCATCATAACTGTGATGGTTGGTTATGTGGTGCTTTACCGGGGCACTGAGATCCGGGAGCATATTCATAGAGGATTAATGTAGTATTTCTGCAAATACTGCAAACCTCCCTGCGTGTTGTCTTGGCTAAAGGACATTGCATCTGTCTACATGTTTTGTCATGTCATTGCTGTTGGTGATTCAGTTTTATCCGAATCAGCGTGACATTGTGACATCAATCACAGGTGGAGGGAGGAGAGGGCTTTGTAAAGATGGTATTTATCTACTTTAAAGTAGGTGTCAGCAAAAGTAAAGCACTGTTGCGGTATTACTAACGGCTTTCGCAAGAGGGTTATTTGCTGCAATGATATAAGGAGGTATATTCACAGCTGCTTCTAGTTACATTGTGGAAGGTTCTGTTACATTTGGGCTCAGAGGGTTAGCTTCTGTGGTTAGTAGCACCCGTGTCGACCTACCGTTCAAAATGGCCGCCGCAGAACGAGGTCCCGACAGAACCGGAGCGTCCCGGAAAACCCCCCTGGCTGTGTCGTAGCCGCTTAGCCGCGCAACGAAGACAGACGCCATCAGCACCCGGGTGCCCCAGGCCGGCGATGCTGTCCGCACACGAGAGAAGTTTGCCCCGAAGGCTGTCTGCCAGAAAGCCTTTCTCACAGAAGAGTCAGTCGGGGCGTCCTCCTCTGTTGTGCGAGGGTCTGTTTACCTGAACCCTGATCTGCTCAACCCGACGGAGGAGTTTTGTTGACTGACCCCAAAATTAAAAGTGGAAAAGAAATCTTAAGTTGCAAGCAGTGTTGACCGAGAACATGAAGTTGAGGGAAGATCTGCCCTTTTAACAGTGCAGAGGCAAACGCTTCCTCTGGAATTCCTCCTCTCCAGTGGGGGGCACTGTGACTACGCCCGGTTATTTGCATATGAATTGCTTCCGCCTTGGACCCTGACTCGGCGTTTTAAACTCGGGGCAGATTCGACCGCATACAGTGGAGTGACAGCGACTCGTCTTTACGTACCCTTGTGTTAAAAAAAACAAAAACCTTAGATTTGTCAAGATTAACAATGCATCATCTTGAGTCTTGAGGCTTCTATGACATTATCATGAAGTGCATCAAGGGCTAAAAACTTGTGTTTGACCCTGGACCGCGGCTTTACAGCAGTTATTATGGTTCCCTGGAGAATCATCGGAAATTACCATGGAGGCTTTTGATAATTTCTCATCCCCGCGGTATTATGCTAATGCAGTTATGTATATAAACATCACTAGTTTAGTATCACAACACGATAATCATGAGCATTATTTCAAGAGTGTCAGTCACATGCGAGAGAGTTGTGTTCAAGAGTCAGTTTTATTTTAATGACGACAGACTGAAGCATACATGTCACTGTTTTTAGAAAAAATATTATTCCGTTTTTCCTTTCACTACACAGAACATTGCTCACATTCCGGTCACCGGCTCGTTCGCGTGGGATTTTTTTTTTTTTCCATTCGCCACATTTCCATGCTAAAGGCCTCATTAGAGCAACACCGCCTGAAATTACAAATAAATCTCTAATAACTTAAATAATTTTTTTCTAAATCTCGCGTCTCCCCTTCTGGATGTCCGGCGTTTCGTCAGAGCGTGTGAGGGCTTGAAGCTGAAGTGGAGACCTGCGGGATCCGTGCTTTTCTCGCAGCGCAACGATCAACCCTGAAGATGTTGGCGCGACCACGTCCGATCTAGATACATACATGTTCGGACTAAACGCGAGATTGATCCACGATGACGTGCATATAAAAGCAAGTATAAAACAAAAGTGCATCTACAGAGCTTCATGTTGAAACACTCAACCCTGCTGAGTTTGAAAGTGAAAATGCCCGATTCTTTGTTCTTTTGGCGTGACGATGGATTAACGGAGGAACGCAGCCGAGGACGCTCTTCATCCACGTGTGAGCCTGATGATTGTTAAAACACACACACACACACGCTGACAGGTGATGTGGGGGTCACATCACAGCACAAACTGGATGAATCGGAATAACTGGGATGCAACAGGGATGATGTCGGGGTGCAGCAACAAAACCAAACAGTTTATACACAAAATCACGCCACCGAATGCAAACACACACACACACACACACACCCAAATAAGCAACCTGTGTTGCGTCCCTGCTCGCGCAGGCTGAAACGCACTGACCGAACAAAAAGGTCAAAGTGTTAAAAGAGAAGTTTAGCTCTGAACTGCTTGGCTAAATCCAAGATGGCTGTTGGGTGTAAGGAGACGTTTATGCTTTCAAACAGTTCATCAGAGAGATGGGTGGAGCACGTTGGGGAGGAGGAGTTCGGGGAGGAGGAGCGGGAGTGGGCTTCAGTCGCGGCCGCCTCCCATGATCTGCAGCAGGAAGCTGAACAGGTAGATGATGTCCAGGTAGAGGCTGAGCGTGGCAAAAACATATTCCTCTGGACTTATGGTGTAGCGCTTGTTCCCCATTAGCAACTGAGTGTCAAAAGCCAGGAACTGTAGAGGCAGAGGGACAGAAGTGAGTGAAATCCCTCCACATACATGATATTCTTTGGGATAATCTGTTGTTTGTCTCCAGACGGTTCTCACCAGAGTAAAGAGGATGGCTCCGAGCACGGCGTAAATGGCATGTAACCACGGAACCTGCGGCGCAGGACAAAAAAGCATCTCTAAACACCGCTAAGAAGGATAGTGGGACGCTAATTTAAGAAAGTGTAACGCGTTGGTAGATTATCTGCGGGGCTAATCCCTCCGCGTTTGACAAATGGAGGCGGCGGCGCGCCAGACGCGTTCGCCTGCAGCCGTCGCGTTTGTTCGCCAATAATCGCGGCTATTTTTGGGGCGACGCCAGCCAGACTTACGTAGCCAAAGGGGACCACGATGGAGAGGGTGATGGCACAGAGCAGCATCACCATGCACAGAGAGAACAGCACGCCTTGACAGGAGGTGACGTCCACCTGCGAGAGGGCAGAGGAACGCGACGGGTTTATTCCATTGCTGCTGTTCCGTTTGTCACTATTCGCTTTTCCGTCCGTTTTTAGGCGTCCCTCTCACCTTGCTCTGGAAGCTGAAGACGGTGACAGAGAGACACACCAGGGCCGTGATGCCCAGACACAGGACCACCGACTTGGTGTTGTAAAAACTGCGGGAGGGCGAGGAGATCCCATTTAGACGGGCTGAGGTCATGAGCACCCGGCGGTTATCGTTCGTTTCGAAAGGCGCCCGTGACGCATTGCGTACGTACCTGGACACGAAGCCCATCATGAAGGCCATGCTCAGCGTCTACCAGGGGAGGAGCACATGATTAGCGACCGACAGGCTTACGCAAGCCCGGTGTGCTGATTTCATAACAATGAATACTCACAAACAGAACTAACAAGATGATGTTCCAGGGAAACTGCCTCCTGTGAAAGTTGGGAGAGGAACCCCACTTTGTCAAAACTGTAATATTGAGGGTGTTTATGTTTTTATATATATATGTGTGTGTGTACAGTATATTGCATTATGCTACCTCAAATCCCCGCAGCAGGACAGTGCGATGTAGGTGGCGAAGAACATCATACTGGCAAAAAAAAAGAAAAGAAAAGAAAAGAAAAAAAGAACACAAAACTTAGTAAAAACCTGAGAAAAAGGCAGCAGCGCCGCGACGTGAGCGGCGGTGTTGACGATACTCACTAAGATGCCAAGTACATGCTCGGGTGAGTCTGGATGAAGAACCTGACGGGTGCGCTGAGGAGGCAAAGGGGTAAATGATTAACACTTACTGTTGGAATTACTGTGGGGGGAAAAAAAAAGATATATATTTATATATAAGTAGGAGAGCAATTACCAAAATGTGAAGAGGCCAACAATTCCTACAGTCACAAGCAGCTGGACCATGAGAATGGCGTAGACCTGCAGGGAAGACACACACACACAAAGTTTAGCCTGGTTATAATATGTCAGATCATAAAACCTGCATATATATATATGTTTTGCATTGGTGTCTCTCCCGGTTCGTACCTTCCTGATGAAGGTCCGCCTGATGGTGCCGTCATCCCAGGAGAACTGGGCCTGCATCTCCTCGTAGCCTGGAGAGAGACAGGGGCAGGTGCAGTGGGAGACGTTTGGTGGCCGATCTTTGTGGAGCGTGGGGACGAATCATTGGCCGCTCGCTCTAATGACTTTGCATCGTGACTCAGTCGCAGCTTAAATGGTACAAACATCATCACTTATCATCACTAGTATCTTGCTGTTTTCAACACTTTCCGTTCGTTGAGATTGTTTGCAAGCAGGTAAGGTGGGGAGGTAGGTACATGAAACCCTTTTTTTTAAACAACAATGCAAGTAATGAGCCTTTTCTCACACACACACACACACACACACACACAGAGGCAGATCCTCACCTGCAGTGGCTTCTTGATAACTTGGGGGCTCATTATCGCTGCTCACCTGCTGAGGTAGAATCAAGGTTAATCGGGGTTTTAAGACAATTTCAATCGGCAGTATTAAAAAAAACAAAAAAACAAAAACAAACAATAAACCCCAGCTGCATTTACTTTCACAATACAGTGTTAAAACATTCAGCATTCACGTTCACAACAAGAACCAGCGCAGCATCGACTTCCCTTCCGCTTATTGTTATGATCATACGCCGCCCGCTCACAACGCTGCGTGTGGACGCTCGTCCATCGCGGATCTGTCTCCTAAAGAGACTCCATGTTTGCTTCACTCTCAGGATTAGATGGACCTCCATCTTTGGCGGCAGCCAACGGCTTGGATAGCGCAGAATGAATCGGTGTGTATTAAATGACACGTGTGAAAGCTTTGTTTGTTTGTTTTCAATTCTATCTGACTTTGCTTGATTGTATCTGCTTTTCAGCCGTTCTTTGATTTTTGCGTTAGAAATTTGGAACCATTTGTTACCACAGCTCCACCATACTCAATAACTCAGAAATATGACTTTAACATTTCTGCTTTTGTAAGACCTTCAGGAAATGTACCCGTATCACCTATAACAGTCCAAATGGCACAGAATTACAAAGCATTACACCGATCTAGTGGAATCAAACTCTACCATGTGTTTTAAAGCAGCTGTATAAGTGTAAGGTATAAAATTAGAAACATACCTTTCCCTTTTTCATGGTTTTCCTCTCGGCGTTACAGATGACGCATGAAAGGAATTCAGAAGTCACTGGTGGAATGTATGTCTGATATATATGCGAGAATTATGATATAGAAATCTCTTTTAAATCCCAAATCGGAGAACTCTGGGCTCCTCTGTCTTCAGTTGACGGCGTGTGTATGTGTGTGTGTGTGTGTTGGTCCAAAACTCTGCGAGCTGCGAGCTGTTGCTGTGTATTTGTATCCAGAGGGAGGATTACGGCGTGCGGTTAATCTCCCTCTAACCCTGATCCCCGGACACCCCTGTCCTCCTCCTAATGAGGTCGTTCTAGCAGTGTCCAGGTAGTGGTGGGACGCCGAGATGCAGCCAGACCGTACCACTGCTGTCGCCAGTCGGGGGGTGGGACGCGTTATTTACCCGTCAGCATCTCAGCGGCATCCATAATCATCCCAGCCATCTCCAGAAAGTCTGACTTACATATATACATTACGTGACATTTTTATCTCCATTCCACAGGAAAACTGGAGCACAAATATACAATGTATTTTAATTGTAAGCATTTTTAAAATATATTTTGTGTACAGAAAAATATCATTAAAAACTAGTTCCTGCATGTGTCTAGTTGTTTATGTGCACTAACATTTTCAGACATTGTTCACATATCCTGTATATTGTCATCATGACAGCTTATGATGAATGACTTTGCTTCTGCACTTCTATTTTAACATTTTTTAAAAGATATTTATGATCCCATCTATGCTGCTCAACCAAGCCTTGAAATGGCCTCCCGGGGATAAATAAAGTTTTTTGAATTGAATTGTACCACTTTACTTGAAATAAAAATGATGAAAGCTCTGCCTCTTGCATTTCTATGTTTGTGTCAATATGACATAGACATTTATGTGTACCTGTTTACCTGTGCTATATAATGCAAACATCATCCTTATTTTTAGCAACTTACGAGGTCCAGTCAACATATGACATCATGTTTTGTGTAAGAGACGGTTTAGTAACAGTCACACCAGACTAATGCGATGGAGGTTAAGACCATTATGAAGCCCACATGACCTGCACAAACGGCAATAATGAGATTTACCAGCTGGCTTTTGTCTTTATCTATTTTTGCTGATAGCACTCATGCGGCTAGAATCCTTCAAATATGCAATTTATGATAAGTTCCTGAATCTCGAAACAGGGAAAGTGAGGCAGATGCACCTCTACATCCCATCCATGATGCCAAAGGGACGGGACGGCGCTGAAAATGACCAAGAACGGTGTGCGATGATTTCATTTGTCCAAACACTGTAAAGCAGCTCTGAGTTCTAAGTAAACATCATATGTAATACTGTTTTTCAGAAAGACTCCGCCTCTCTGGGATGATCGTTTTATGCCCAATCATGTAACTAATCTGTTAACGGTTACCAAATTAACTTACTTCCTTCACCAGGTGTTCTCATTTAGCATTCCACTGCTTTTGCCGTCTTTTGTTGCCACTTTCCCAACTTTTTTGAGACGTGTTGCTGGGGCATCAAATTCAAAATGGGAGTATAATTTTCAAAAAAAACAAGAAAAAACCAAACAGACATGAAAATTCTCAGTTTCAACGCCTGAGATGTTGTCTCTCTGCTGTTTTCAGTTAAACATGGGGTGTTTTGCAGAAAGCCACATTCTGTCTCTATTCATACTTTACACAACATCCCCACTTTGGAAATGGGGTTGATTAAACTTTTGCTTAATTGTGGAGTGAATTGGATGTTACCAAAGTGGCTGTGACCCGCAGTTGTTTCAGGTGGACACAAGAAGCTCTGTATAACAAGCTAAAGCCCCTTTCACACATAGGTTCCTGTAAATTCCTGGATAAACCTTCATCCAATGTCCATGAGTGATTTTAGCCATTCACACATGCCCACCTTCCAAGAAAATACCTGGGTAATGCCTTTTCAGACATGCAGCACCAACACTGGGAATACCAGGACCGTCCAGTAGATGGCAGTGACTAAGGGCCAGGCTGGATGTACAGCACCTGTACGTGGCTGAAGAGGAGCGGCTGCTGTTATTTTTATAGAGACATTGACGGGTGAGGTGTCTTCTCTGTTCCCTGCCAGTAAATATGCCCCACATTAGAATTATAGTTATTCTCCTCATCCTTCTTCCTTACGGCGGTTTAAAAATGGCGAGAGAAATAAACGCGACCAGGAAGGTCAGGGGTGGAATACGCCGCTAGGCCCGCAATTGGCCCCCCCCAGATCGCATCTCGGAATTAGACGTGGTCGTTATGTGGAAAGGAAACCACCCGGACCGGGAAACGCCGGCGTCACGTTCACACGCCTCTTTCCAAGATACGACCCATGTAAGTTGCTGGAAAAAGGCTGCATGTGTGAATGGAGGTTATGGAACAGGCTTATCTCCAGGTGTGAAACAGCGCCACCCCCGCTGCCCCTCGATTCCTAACCCCTGCGCATTGCCAATTGGGTGTGTGGTCAGACGAGGTATTGCAGCCTCGCAGCCACAGGTGAGATTCATTAAGAGTAATTGACCATCAGCCGGACTCTGGCGTGAGTGACGACACCGGACAGGTAGCAAACCGCCGGGGGGAGCCAGCGCTTTCCTGCGGATTCCTGCGGCGTTGCTAGCGAGCCAAAAAAAACAACAACAAGCGGCTAGCTGGCGGCATGAAAATCAAACAAAAGGAGCCGCTGGAGCGTCGTTTGCGACGAGGACGTCTGCGTGAGAGACGTGAGTCCGACGTAAAGTCGTCGCTCGTCGAGTTTGGCTGTATTTCTTCCTCCATTTACTCCAGTATTGAGCCTGACGTGCTGCGATATTACACCCCACAAACAAGGCCCATCAGGAGGAAAAGTTACATAAATTGAGGTTCTGTCCAATTTTAAATTTATTGGTCGTTCGGACACTCGTTGGTCGCGAAAGTCCGGCTGCTTGTTTGCGTTTTTTTGTTGTTTTTGTGCTCTGTTGTGCGCTCAAGCTGTGCTGCTGTTATGCTAGTTTTTGGTCGTGCTTATAAGCGGCCCGTGCAAACCGCATATTCGATATGTAATTTAATACCCAATGAAGTGAGCGCGAAATTTTTGGTTATTGTACTTTCCAACCTTTTTTAGTACATTGTTTTGTTTCGTACCTGTTGTAGTCAGTCTTCGTGCTCTTCCGTCTTGTTGCCACTAGATGGCGGCAGAAGGTAAGGAAATATTCCTCGCGTTGCCGGAAAACTAATGACTGTTTCTACGTTACTGTTACCATGACCGTTGCTACCTTCAACTTTGCCGTCTTTGCCCGGGTATTAAGCAATCCAGGGAACTACAAAATTCGATCTATTTTAGACTTGGACTGAAGGGATTCCTTTTTGAGCCAGTACAACTGAATGTGGTTGTTTCTGTTAATGATAAGACAAGATATGCTTCATTGCCCTCCAAGGAAAACTTGTTCTTGACTTGCTCTGGAACTAGGCATCCTGAGGACATATTCTTTCCTACACATCCAACATTTTAAACCATTTTGCATCGTCACCCTAATGCGTATGAGTGGGACAGCCAAAATATTAGGGACACCTCTCGGTACAGCCCAGCAGAGCTCGGCAGCATCACAGATTACAGTCCCAATAACAATCATTAAAATGTGTCAACACGTCTCTCAAACACATTCTGTAAAAATTCAACATAAAACCCCTCCTGAAGGGAGAATCTATTGCAGGGCTGTGGTAAACATGCCATGTTGTGCTTGATCGGTGTACACGTGCGCCCATAAACACACACACACACCAGCTGACAATGGTGACATATTGCATGATACCCTTAAACACACATGTACGTATTGCACATGGCATTGCACATTCCTAGTGGCCAACGGCTACATTACATGTCCGCGTTTGGCAGCTTAGTGGTACATGGACGGGAATGAGTGTCTGTAATGGTTCAGCCTGCACTTCCGAACCCTGAAATCCTGACCCAGCTGGAACTCCGGGTGAGGAGCGTGGGTCAGCTCAGATGCTATTTTCTGCACCTGTTTTAATAATAGACAGTCCATAAATCATCTGGAGAGACGGGCGGCTTTTGAGCCCCCATGATTTTCATAGCAGCGTGTACCAGATTGAGTGACCTGTGATTTAAGCCGCACTGTTAAAGTGCCACGCCAGGCTGAAAGACCGTATCTTAAAGTGCTTAAAGTCTGCCGCTGCTCGGTAGAACTTTTAGTGTGCGTAAGAAATGTATTCACTGCTGAAGTCGGCAGTGTAGACTATCAACGCGTACCCTCCAGCTGAGTGCGCTGTCAGTGTGCACACCAAGATAAATGAGGTCGTAGGTTAAGCAGGGTGTTTTGTCATTGTATTTCTGTCAATATTTGTTCAACACTAAAACGAAGATCGACAAGGCATTGGTTAATATTTGCTGACGTGGCAAACGGTTTGAGAGGTTTGGGCATAAACCTGAAGCGATATTATGAAGATGACACAATTATGTCTAAAATGTTAATAGACACTTGGGTTTGCGTTAAAAAAAAAAAAAAATCTGCCACTGACTCGGTGCAGAATATAGAGATTGTGTAAGTGCGAGAGAAAGGACTAAGATAAATTTTAGGTTGTTTGTATGTTAATGTGAATAAAACCTGCGGGATGTTTTATTTATAACTCTATGAGTCACACTGTAAACAAAAACAAGGAGAAGCGTCATACGGGTCCAGGTCTAAGTCCACTGAAAAAAAGAGCGCTTTAATGCTATATAGAGATGCTGACATTCATCCCTCCATCATTGCATCCATCTCTGGTGTCACCTTAGCTGATGTAGTTTATTTATCGATGATGCCAGTTGATTTAAATGTCATAAATCAACTGGTTTTAATCATCACGGCCAAAGTTTCACCCCCATCAGTTACCACCCTCGTCCAGTAGGTGGCATGCGGCGACCTCAGCTATCCGCGTGGAAATGACTGGAACACGGTTGCGTCAGAGCTCTCGCAGCCGCAAGAATGCCTGTCACTCTGAGAGACTTTCACCGCGCTCCTCCAAGGCAGCGTGGGGGGAAAAGTTTGACAGCGTTCTCATGAATGTAGGGCAGAGGCCAACCAGGGAGTTACATGTGCCTGCTCCTCGGCTGTTTTAGTGCCGGAGAGAATCACCTGATGGCGATCTGTTAAGCTTCTGAATTTAGACGGGCGGCCGGAAACGAAGCTCCCGCTGTTGTTCATGTGAGGAGTAACAGCCTCTTTGTAATGTTTAAACAGTAAGTACAGAGAGAGGAGTCAATCATTGATATCTGCAGGAGAGATACTAGCAGGACTCCCAGCTACTCTGCCGCATACTTGTCTGATGCAAAGCAGCGATTTATGGTAATGATTCCCTCCGATCAATAAACCCGAAAGGATGCGTCGGTCCACTTCGCCCGAAACAAAATGTACCCAAAGAGCTGCCTAACTGCGCAGACTTCTGAAGGCCAGAGCTGCTGTTTATGGAAAATGTTCCCAAACAGGCAGATCTTTCCCAGGCCTTCCATGAGATGAAAGAGATAGCCTGAGGGAGGGCATCACCTTGTACTGTCTGGTCCCCCGACTATCTCCAAAGCATTCGCATACACAGGAACTCAATTAACCTCGAGAGTGCAATTGTCCCCTCAATGCCACGTTCACGCGTGTGTGTTTGTAAACTCCCTCCCACTGGCTGCTGGTCACCTCTTCTCTGCAAGACGCATCTGTGGTTTGGGACAAAGACTTTGACCTTGAATTTTTGTTGCGGTATGCCGCTCTCTGGAATCATTTTGTTGTCGTTAACACACGCATACACACACAGACGCACACACACGCACACAAAAACCATGTCAGCAATGAAGTCCCTAATGCCTCTCAGACCCGGGGCATGATTGGCTGATAGCTTCTGTTGCTAGGCTACGGCTCCGTGGTATGCCTCAGCTATGCTGATGGACGTGTCACGTTAGGGAAGAGTAAGAAAGAAAATGAGCGGAGGGGGAATGCTATATAACATTATTTAATAATGGTACTCTATGATGTAACCACAAAACAGTTACAAAATATTCACAAGGTGATGCAGTCAGTTGACAATACATTTATTTCAACTATATATTCCAAATAAAAATTTTATACTCAAGAGTGCATGGTTCAAATGCCGCTCTCTTTGCAGCCTGTAGAGCAATTTATTATGTGTTGTCATTGATGCTGGCATTATACAATACTTCAGTACTTCATTTACACATCCAAGACTCTGCAAACTAACATGGATACCAACCAAGAATAAAGAATATATACAAAATTTACAGAGAGCACATTAAGATAAAACCCATCTGACGTGGTCTAAAATGACCAATAATTTCTCCCTGATTACCGCATACCAACACAATGCAACATACTCTTCATTTCTTTAAAAAAAAAAAGTTATACATTTCTCAATCACAAATGGGTGATTTTCATAAAGATTTCATGATGACTTGATGTCAAAATAGCTGATGTCTTAAACAGGGCATACATAAACCCTCCTCCTAGCTGTGTATTAGACATTTCTATTGCTATTTCATATATTGATTGAAGAGGTTTCTTAATGTATGGAAAGTGCTGTTTACACTCATAGCATGAATGTACAGTAAGAAAATCATAGTTGGTGAATGTTTGTACATGTTCATTTTCTCTGGCAAGAGTCTCTCTGCCCTCCTCGTGGGGGAAAGGAGGACAAAGTCTTGTAAGGAACGAACCTCAGGAAGGAGAGGTGATGACTCGGTGGTTTGATGTGGACTTGAACAACCCAAGGAAGAGCACAGTTTATGTTGTTTGTTTTTTGTTGTTTGTTTTTTTTTTTTTTTTGGCAATGCTGGAAGCGACTGGAGGGATCAGTTCGAGTTGAAGGGCCTCCGCCCCATGCCGTGATGACATCCTTTTACTGACACATGTCTCGCAGCATCCCGTTCTGGCCCAGCTCCCACAACAACCGTCCATCATGCAGAGGTCAGCGTCTGTCTGCGGGCCAGGCCTGCGCGGGTGGGAGAGCAAGGAGGCTGCTCATAGCCGACATCTCCGTGAGACGCAAGCCTCTCGTGAGCTCAGGGGTCTATGCGGAACGCTAAAAGCTTGTCAGAGTGCTGGTTGTTGAGGGTTCTCAGGTCCGGCAGACGTAACAGCAACTTTGGGAAGAGGGTGGTGTCGTCCGGGCGGCGGCTGGTGATGAGGGAGCGCAGAGCCCTTGTCAGATTCTCCTGCAGCTGCTCGACGGCTCCCACCTCCACTATTCCCGAGCGATCTGTGGAAAGGGGGCAGATGTTTGTGTTGGACGGTGGCGTTTTTTTTTTTTTTTTTTTTGGTGCATTCGGTTAGACGGCGGTATAGTCGTGCGCTCGGTGTTGTCAGGCGTGCGTGTGTGAGTCTTACCAGCAGAAACCAGCACGACAGCCATGAAGAGGGCCATCTCATCTGGTTCCAGACCCAGAGAGCCCAGCTTCTCGCTGAAGTCAAACATGGCGTCCAGTAAAGAGCCCATGCCCAGGGCCCTCAGTGACGCCAGGGAATACGTCTGCCCATTGAGGAAGGTCACAGTCCTCTCTTTGGGGTCGAACAGTGAGCAGAACCTCACCATCAGAACCTGGGGAGAGAAAAACAGACTGGGTCAGAGCCAGAAAAAAAAACCTCATCATTGGTTCACACTCATATTTAAACATAAAAAAACAACAACAAAAAACTGTTACTGGATGTACCTGAAATGTTCCAGATTTGAGCAGCATGACTTGATCATGCTGACTAAGGGTCTGGAAGCCCGGGATGCTCTTTGCAAACTCCACCACTTCTTTAACAGCAGGGGTGAAGCACTGGGAGAAAGACTCCCACACTTCCTGACTGGAGCGACTGGCTGGAGCCACAGGACACGAGTTGAGTGGGCATGCCTGTCGCCGACGGAGAGAGGAGAACAGGAATTAGGGAGTTTTAATTAACGTTACATTGACGGATAAGCACATACTGGAAAAAGAGAGGAGGCTCACCAGCACTTTGGCTCCCCCGTGTAGCTTCCAAGGGCAGGAGTTTTGGTTCGGGGGATCGCCGGCCAGGAAACTGTTCTGGTTGGCCGTGTAGGACTGAGATGAAAGTCTGCCGCTGACGGGACACTGGTTATGATTGGAGTTGTACTTGGGAGTATTGACGTTAATGTTAGTGGAGTTCTCGTTGCTGTTGGGGGCCGCGTGGTAGCCCGACGTGGGGTCCGGCTGGGCCGTGTGCTGCACCTGTGCGGTCGTGTGAGACGGGGCAGCATCCTGCACCGAACTGTTCTGGAAAGAGGACGCGCCAAGGTTGCCGTTGCCGGCGGCCATCTTGAGCGGCTTCTCGTCAGTGTTTATCAAGTTGCCGTGGTAAGACTGCAATATGGAGCCCGCTCCTTCACTTGACTGGTTCTGTGGACTGCAGGGGTCGTGAGGAGGCGACACCTCCACGTCCATGGAGGCTGATTCATTGAGACTGTTCATGTAGCTCTGCATCTCATCCAATAATCTCTGCTTCTCCCGCTTGGGGATACGCCCAAAACGCACAGCTGAGGAGAACAAGAGCAGAGTCCCCTGTTAGCATTCGCTTTCACCAAACATCTTTTTATTCACAGCTTTAATGATAATACACTTAACCCCAGTAAGGCTTGATTAAAACGATCGTCCCGTTCAAAAAACAAATGAAGGCTCTGATATTAGTTCTACATCTGACATTGAATCTGTAATCTCTTTGTGGATTACACATCCCAAGCCCTCTACGGTCTGACTACTCTCGTCCATCACGGCAGTTTCACAATATGGACACTAAAGCAGTTATTTCATCCACCAGCCTCATCCTCCTCTCCAGCTTTACAGTCCTCCCTTCCCCCTTTTCAATACTGCACCTCCAGTGACAGCCCTATTTATAGTTCGCTGTACGCTAAACCCCCCACCACCACCATCTCCATTTCGTTCTCTAGTCGAGCGCTCGCTCTCCCTTTTTCTGCGGAAGTAGGTCACTGGGTCAACAGCACTGAACATGATGTCATTAGCAAAGTGACAGATTGAGTGAGTAGTGAAAAGGTCAGAAAAGAGAGGCAGGTAGATGAGGTTAAATAGACAAAGGGTTGAAGAAGTGGGATGATCAAAAATTCTTTTGCGAACAGGCATCGTGTTTTCAGAACATATGAAGCAAAAAAAAAGAAAAAAGCCCTAATCGTGTCTTCGTGGGTATCAAATGTTATCGGTGTTCGATCTGACAATCACCTCAATATTGCATTTGCCTTTTAAATTCAATTCTGTTCGCCTATTCAGAACATAAAAACATGGAAGGTCCTTTTTTTTTTTTCACCCTGCAGTGTTCGGATGAATTATCAGGTAATTTTTCACTCCCACATTCTGGCTTTTTTGGGTCAACTAAAAATGTTTCCTCCAAAAAAAGAAAAAGAAAAAGGTGTGTATGATATATTATCACCTAGTTTGCCTGGGTCCCAGGAGATCGGAGTCTTGTGGTGAAACAATATGACAGCAAAGATTAACTTAATAATATTATTTTTATTTCAACTGAGGCACAGTAGGTTTTTAATGATTAACGGAACGGAATAGCATTATCCTCCGAGTGATTGCTGGTAGAACCGAAAAGGTGGTGGTGGACTGCACACCAGCGAATGCATAATCACCAACTTTTGTGCCCTAATTTTCCCAAAATAAACTGCATTTGTCACAGTTTCTCCTTGACGGATGACTACTGGGACTCTCAAGCTCCTCTCGCCATAAATCAGACAGGAGGGGAAGCGGTGAGGGAGGCGGATGGGAACAAAAGAAAATAGAGGGGATAATGGAGAAAGAGCAGAAACACGACCATGAAGAAAAAAATGTTTTTGTAGCAGTGTTTGTTTTGGTCAAAAACTGCAACAAGAATCCATCTATCTCTCTAATGAAACGGAAACAAACCGCATCCTCTCCTTGACACTGGGAGAACCAAAGAATTTGTTTCAGTTTTACTTTCATTTTGAGGAAAATGTCTTTTTAACAGCGTCTCTCACCATCTCTGGACATGCCCACGGAGAGACACTTCTTAAAGCGGCAGTGTTGGCACCGGTTCCGGTTCATGCGCATGATGAGACAGTTTTCATTCTTGACACACATCTTGTAGTGGATGTTCTGCTGAATGCTGCGCCTGAAGAAACCCTGCAGAAGGATAAAGCCTTTTAACTATAGCCACTGTTGGCAATGCATCACCGTATGACTTGGCACTATTTTTGCTCGGGCTCACCTTGCACCCCTCGCAGGCGTGGACGCCATAGTGGAACCCGGACGCGATGTCGCCGCACACCTTACACAGAAGCACCATACCGCCAGTCTCTGTGAAAAAGGAATCCATCGACCATCAGACAGCGAAACACAGTGGCAAAGTGCAGCCAGGTAAATGTAAGAGGAGCACAGGAAGGAGGTCGGCGAGCGGACACTTACTGGTGAATGTTCCCGTGAAACCACAAGGTCGCTTGGCCACGGTGGGGTGGCTGTAGGTGGCTGATGATACTGTGGTGATTTGGGCGACCGGAGCATTGTTTACTTCAGGAAACTGGAAGACCATTTTAGGGGATGGAGTTCCACCCCTTTGTTCCCCTCCCTGCTTCAGGGCCCCAATCTCCTGAAAGGAGACACCCTCAGGGGAAGAGGGCTGCGAGTGGGAGGAGGGTGACTGGGTCTGGTATCCACTTGAGGGGCTGCCAGGACTCGGGCTGGCACTGCCAGACGAGCCAGCGTACAAGATAACACCACCTGGAACACAGAGGGACTCAAACTCAGTTCACTGATCTTCATCTGGCTCACTGTTCACAGGCACAATGTGTTGAGCAATGCTCCACTTTGATTCAGTGGCTTTACTTGGCGGCCTTTCAGAGGCGCGCGCACAGAACCCAGATGAAGCCGGGACGACGGAGATTTGATCTGGTGAATAATTTTGAAAAAATGTCACAGCCAGAGCAACAACAGCGCTGACCTGGTTATCTGCGCAGAGCTGTTTTCGGTTTCAAATGTATTTGGCAATAAATAGAAAAGGCTTTGTCATGCCAGCTCTCATAAAAAATAAAAAAAAATGAAAAGGAAAGCTCTTTGAAAACATACTGGCTGCATGTTGCATTTACTGGTTATTTGTACTCTGGAATAATGAGAGCCCAGTCAAAAATTAATATAACCAAGTTGCGCATTAAAAACTCAGCCCAATAAAAGTCCAAACACATAAACATTACAGCTCAGTCGAATATAAAATGGTGGGTTTGTTATATAGAGATCTTTCATACGCAAATGCACAAAATAATCCGATCAGTATGCAAGGATTTCAAAAAAGACAAAAAACAGTATTAAATGTGTGCAGCTCCACTGGAATATGAAATATGAAGTGATTACTGCAATATGGCCAGAGGTCATTAAATGTTTGCATTAAGTGGCACAGATGGTCCACAAACTGGCCTTTTGTTTTGGGTGTCACATCAAGTCGGAAATGCCCTATTACCCCTCAATGCAACACGCAGCCACCGCGCCCCCTCCCTCCACCCCCCTCCCTCCACCCTTGTTTTGCAGACAGTGTTCTTCCCCGCAAGATGAAAGACTCCCTCTCACGTGCAGCCCGAGCCAGCCAACTCCCTGCCTGCTCGCATTCAACTCTGTGCATGTTCTCCTCCTGCCCCCTCCCTTCCTCTCTATCCTCTTCCCTTCCTACCTCCTCCTCCTCCTCCTCCTCCTGCCCCCTCCCTCTCCCCTCTTTGGCTCTGGGCTTGCAGACCCATCTATCCGCCAGCCACCTGACCGGGAGCTCACATGGACTCTTGACACAGTTCCCGCCCGGCTCACAAGGCTCTTTGCGCAGTCCCGTGTAGACAACAGCAGCATTACAATAACAAGCGCTCGGGCAGATCACGTTTAGAATAGAGAGGGCTTTAATGCCGTGTCTACAGGCGGAGAGAGAGAGGGGAAAAAAACCAAGCGGGGCATGGCTACTTTAAGTCGCCGCATTCCACTAAGTCACTAGAAGCAGTGGGTTATGCAAAACTGTCACGTTGTAGCTAACCATTATTATGACATTACAATGTTAGTGAGCGTGCACCTTTTTTAATCGTGCATTTACATGCGGGGCCGTTAAAGACAGGGGAAGGGCACACCCACCAAAACTCGTGTTTCAGGCTGGCATATTCGTTTCACAGGTTATCAATAATTTGTGTCGCCATGCTCTTATATGGGCTCTGCTCTTATTTATCTCCAGGTTGTTCCCCGCCTCTAGCGGCACGTCGCGATTCACGTTTTTTTTTTTTTTTTGTTTGTTTGTCTCAGGTCTGTCGGTCCCCCTTTTTTTGCGTTTCAAACCTGTCATTCAGAACATTTTTTTAAAATTCTTTTTTCCATGCGCACACGTTCTGTCTCAAGAAGTTCGTTGCACCTGGAAGGTCACAATCGGACAAAAGGTTGTCGGCGTGCAACCGGTTCCAAGATCAGGTTTCGGACGCTTACGGTTGAAGGGGCTTTATTACTGTTTTGGAAGCGTCTTTTTAAAAGCAGCTGAAATATGCTCGTGACTGTCTGCCGCGTCACTCTGCCTACATTTCTTCTTGAGGACGTCGAATAATCTGAGAAGGAGCCGTCCTCTGCTCCTGTGTTTTCTATCCTTGAAGAAACATGTGCTGCATATCTGTGCAGCTCTAAGTGCCTCCTTAATTCCACTGCTTACACGTGTCAACACTGGATGCGGCTTGTGCTTGCGAGTGTGTGTGTGTGTGTGTGTGTGTGTGGCAGCTCCAGCATTAGAGAGAGTGCCACTTCACGCACAGATGTTGCATGTGCGTTTCCCTGTGTGGGCTAAACTAAAGCCGCATGGACATGTGTATCACCTGCGCAGGACAGGGTCACACCGCACTGTCACACGCAATCCACACCCCCTCGCCATTCCCCCCCCCCCCCACCCCCCCCCCCCCCCCCCCCCCCCCCCGGGG
>CAAKHG010029608.1:0-11868 GCA_901007715.1 Dactylopterus volitans
TTTCAATGTTAACACCGTTTCATATGATTGAAGCAGCTTCTGCTTGTTTGTATTCTACGAGGAAAATAATAAATACATGTTTAAAAAACAAAACAAAAAAAAAAAGTTGACACGAGCTGCTAGTTCTGATGTCATCTGACCAAGCCCGAGCCGAGGCAGCGGGTTTCAGGCCCAGATCGGTACCCGTCAACTCGGGGTCGGGGCCCCAGGATTAAAAGCTCTGCTGTGATCCCCGTCCAACAGGGAGCACACACACACACACCCTCACACACACACACACACGCGCGCGTGCGGAGAAGAAAACACACTCAGTGGACAAAGAAGGAGGCTCAAAGCATAAAATGTTGCACACTTCTGGTTATTAACCCCCATCAAACAGGCGGCCCAGGAGTGCAAAGCCCGTATAAAAGCTCTTTTACTGGGACTCCGGCGAGCTCTCATCTCCTGACCCGACCGCCTCCCTCTCTCCCTCTCCTTCTATGTCCCTCTATCTCTCTCTCTCTCTCTCTCTCTCGGCCTGTCACTCTGATAGGCTAATAGCTCCTCTCTTCCATCGTGGTCCGACGAGGATTTCTGCGCTGCGGAGCTTCGGCTCGCATTACCCGCGGCCCCTCCAGACTCTCGAAATTGTTACCTTATGACCCCGCAGGCCAAACTTAATGGGACACCAGAGTTCCAACCCGCCCCGACCAGCACGCCGGATCAGTGGACCTCGGATCCGATCACGTCCAAGACCCGTCACCGGGGCGCCTCAGTCCGAGCAGCCGCAAATGCGAGGCGGCACCTCTGGCCCGAGACCTGCCCGAGTTTACCCATAGCCCCGAGTCATGAGGCCTCGCTGACCGGCCTCGGCGCCCCCCCGGGGGGAGGAGAAACAGCAGCGGCGGAGCGCGAGAGAGAGAGGCTGACCGACCCAGAAAGACCAGCATGGTCGGACACATGAGGGTCACATGATGACCCCCCTCCTCCTCCCCGATTCCTGCGGACGGGGCTCTAGAGTCGGGAGCATCTGCGGGGCGTCACCGCAATCAGCGAGGTGGGGGCGGGGGGGCGTGTCTCTGGCTAAAGTGGGGCCGGGCCGAGGGAGGGCGGGACTAAGACGGGGAGCCAATTAAAGAGCGGAAAGACAGAAAGAAATAGACGCTGCTGCTTTTTGAGTAGTTTAGGTTCTTGAATGCAATTTTTTTCCCATAGATACGGAAACTGCCTGTTACCAGACAGATGCTGCAGATTAATTAACAATCATTTGTCCATTTTTCCTTATTGTTAATGCCCTTACGCACATATTTATGTCTTATGGGCAAAATTTTTAAAGACCCCCACTATTATAAGGCTCCGTTATTTCAGCCGGACGTTCTTCCCGGGCCTCAGTGGACAGAGGACGTCTACTCGGGTGTTTTCACAAAGTCTCGCTGGGACTTTTGATTTTCAGCTCGGACGGTCATTTACAAGATATGATGAACGATACAAGATAAGGCGTAACGAATCGGTCCGTTACTCACGCAAGAGACCGAAAAGACCACAGATTGTCTAAGATTGTGTCTAAGTGGCACGTGCCACTTTTTTTTCCACCTGTAGGTATTCCATTTCCATTTCTATTCATGAGTTAGACAGTTGCAGGCTTCAAGGAAGTTTATTTATTTTTCTCCCCTCTCCCCACCCCCCCGCGCTGGCATTTCATTTGAATGTCTGTCGTCCATTCCAATGACCTTCGTGACGAACCTGTTGGAGCTCGGCAGCTGAGCGATCGCATCCTTTAGACCCGCGCGGCCGCGGCAACCAGCCCGCGGCTTTGAAAAACCGCCACATTGTACCAACAAGGACGCGTCAGAGCGAGCGAGCGCCGGGGCCACTTTGCCGGAGAGAGGGAAAAACATACGTTGATGGAGTGCGGAAGGGAGGAGGAGGGGTATGCCGGTTTATCTGGAGTTGGCTAGTCTAGCGTGCTGGCTAGTCTTCAACCCGGTCGGATTGGTGCCGCTCAGCCCGCTTGCGGTGAAGCGGGAACAGCGCGAAACGTTTCCGGGATTTTCCTCGCTCGCTCAAGATCCCGGAGGGCGCAGGTGATGGTCGGACGTGGACCGACCGACCCACACGAAACGTGTTGTTTAAAGGCCTCCCCGACCTGGGCGCCAGATCGGGCTGCCAGCCGACGCGAGGGCTGGAACGCGTTAGCGAGCCGGGGCGCAAAGTTTTAAAAAAGCGACGCCGGCGTTGGGTAAACGCGGCGGTCCGTGGGCGCGCCGATGACTCGCAAGCATCAAGTTCGAGGACCAGACTGATAAGAGCACCTGCGGTTTGGGAACCAGTCGGGAATGAAAAAAATAAATAAATAAATAAATAAAGATGATGATAATAATAATAATACTAAAAAAAAAAAAATCATACTTGAGGTTACACTCGATACTTTTCACTGCTGCAACCTTCATTTTCGGAAAACGCGCTCAGCAGATAAAGCTCACCTCCACCCGTCCACTCTCTCCCTCTTTTTTTCCGAGACGGCGCGCTGATGCTAGGCTTTCAATTAGCTTGCTTTCTGTTTAGAGGCATTGTGCCCGGGGGTGGGGAGGTTTGGGGGGGGGGGTTATTGGTGCCGGCGTAGGCTGGCCTCCGGGCCATTGTGTCCGCCGACAATAGATAATAAGCTACGCCCATAACGTGGACAGCAGAAGACGGGGACGCTTGATAAAAAAAAATAAATAAATAAAATAAACAGCGATTTTATTAAGACACAAGCGCCGGGGCCGCGCTACCTTCGGTTGCCGCCGATTGATCCCCCCCCGCTCGCGTCTATTATATTTTATTTTATTTTTTTTCATGAAAAAAAAAAAACCCTCTGACCCGCTTCACTCCTGCGCGCAGGCGTGGAGGTTTTGCTTTGGAGTGGAGGGAAGCCGGGAGCATTCAACGCAAGGTCAAGAGCCTGATCAGGTGCTCTTTACAGGCCCGCGAGACATTCAGATAATACAACAGACGAATAATTTACACAGCCTTTGAGATTACGCCGCGCTTTATGTTTGCAAATTATATTTGGAGGATTTATTGTGGAGACAGTTTCGCTGCGCCGACGCCGGTCTTACCTTTTTTTCGACGCGCGCGGCGACGTAAACGCTGGTTCGCGGTCGCGTCCCCGTCCGGCGGGCAAAGCGGTCGGGCCCCTTTTTTTTAGCTCTAAAATTTTTTTTTATGTAAATACGTGGATTTTAAAAGAATAACCCGGTTTTAACGTTTCACGTTTGACTCAGCGGCTGATCAGAGCTGCGGCATCGTCCGTCACTTTCACGGTGACGCCGGAGACTTCGAGGGCTCAAACGAATGTTTTTTGAGTCAAAAGTGGCTGAACCGTGTGACGATCGTAGGAAAACACCACCATTAATGCCGATATTGGTTATTCATAAGCTTCGCTTCCACAATGATAATGTTTCTGAATCAAAAAAAGAGAAAAATGAGGCTCCAGTTCACAGCAGAGACCAGATTAGCTTCTTCTCTCCATTAACTATCATCAGCTATTATTAGCTGATGATGTCATTTGTTATCAGCCACAATTAGCTATTGTGAGCTCCTGTGAGCTATCATTTTCTATCTTTAGCTGTCATAAGCTAGTGTGACCTACTGCTAGTTATTGCTAGCTATGATCATGAAATACTAGTCAGCCGTTGTTAGCCAGTGTTACCTATCGCTGGCTATCTTTAGCCGTAAGCTAGTCTGAACTACTGTTACTTTTGGTTACCTAAAATCGTGAGGTATCGCTAAGTAGTATTAGCCATCGTGAGCTATTTAGCTGTTGCTCACTATCTTTGGCTGTCATAATCCAGTGGAAACTATTGATAGTTATTAGCAATGTTCATGGCCTGTATCATGAGTATTGTGAGTTATTGTTAGCTATTGTTTGCTATTTTTAGCCGTCATAAACTAGCATAAACGATTTTTAGTTATTGCTACCTGTCATGAGCTATTGTTAGCCACCGTTTGCTATCTTTAGCTTTCATAAACTAGCAAGAGCTATTGTTACACACTGTTAGCTATGATGTTGAGATATGGTTAGCTGCAATTAGCCATCGTGCGCTGAATGAATGTTAGCTATGATTGTCAGGTATCATCCGCTAAAATAAGCTTTTGAGAGCCACTGTTAGCTTTCGCTGGCTACCTTTAGCTGTCACAAGCTAGCATGACCCACTGTTAGCTGTTGTTAGCTACAACGGCGAGGCATCATTACCTATGATTAGCCATCGTGAACTATTGCTAGCCATTGTACGCCGTCTTTAGCGGTCGTAAGCTAACGAGCTGAACGCAAACTGCCGTCCATTTCCCCTTTAACTGGAAACACATGACTGGAATCCTGCCTCGGCTAGCAAACACTAGCCGCCTTTAAGACGCACTGAGCACTAAGAAAAATAATACACCCTCAAATTCGTCTGTCAGGCGGACCCTTGAGGAGACAACACAACAGGCAGATTTGTGTGCTGCCTACCTCCTTCGTGGTGACCACCTCAAGGAGAACTTGGTAATTAATGGCGGCGGCGCCCCCGTCACCTCACACCCTGCTGCCCTCGTTTACAGTCAGCAGACACACACACACACACACACACACACACACGCACACACACACACACACACACACACACATTCATAACCACAACAACCGGAGTCTGCCGTTGCCACTCATAATTAATTTGCCAACTTATTGAGCTCAGGATGTAACATACATGTTAGCATGATGTGTGTGTGGGGTTATCGGGGTTGGTTGCACAGAGGAAAAAAAAAACAAAGGGAAGAAAAAAAAACAAAAAAACCCAGCATGCCTCTTTGATGTTCCGGAAACTTGGCAGTAAAATCGCCACGGAATTAATGAAGAACCGGGAGAACAACGGCGAGGGCTATTGTTGCGAGCGCATGCATGCTAATGCCTGGGAACGCATGCATGTTAAATGTGATTCCGGCCAAGCGCCAGCCCATCCGGGCATATCCGGGCTTCATTATCGGAGCTCTCCTGCTGGTCTGGAGTGCGTGAAGTGTCATGGTGGGCTTCCCCGGCTTTGTCGGCCGCTCAGCTCCGTTTATTTTGCACCGGGATGTTTGCTTTCGCAAAAAAAACCAAAAAAAAAACGATCCTGACAAAAGTGAATGGAACGATAACAATAACGCGCATTAATCAGAGCCCCTTTTATTGGTGCCGCCGCCAACCCGAGCGCGGTTGCTCATCGCTTATCCGCCCCTGACATGCATCGGTCTGACGATCACGCCGCGATGGCGAGCGTACATGTGTCGCTTTCGGGCGGGAATAGGGGGGGGGGGTTTAATTCAAACGCCGACTGTTTCCGTGCAAACGTTCCGATCGTGGGTCGCAGCACGGAACGTCGCGTCCGCGGGAGAGCGAGGGATCTAGGTCAGATGCAAATACGCTCTGCTCGCAATCTTTTTCCGGCATGTGTTGATCCATCTGGAGCTCGCGGCGGAGCAGCGAGCACAAGCCTGGCTAGCATGTGCCGACGTTCAGGAGGCGGCAAAGACGCGCTCGGCAACCCGAGCGGTCGATGAGCTCGGCTTCTGGCTTCGGCTCGAAAGGGCTTAACTTTAAGCCCGTTTCTTGCCGATTTGCAGCTAAAACCAGAATTCCCGCATCCAATCGCCACCGAAATGCCGCGAAGTGGCCTATATATCTTTTTTTCCCCCCCGTGCAGGGAGCTGCAGGGGAGGATGTCTGTGCTCCGTGGCGTCGCGGTAACGATTAATTAAACACGACTTTGGGTCGCGATCGCACATGTCACGTCGGATTGCCACGCGCGAGAAGCCCGTGCAGAGCGCGGGGGCCTCATCTAATTATGGCAGAGCTGTCGAGGCGTCGGCGCCGCCGCTTGGTATCCGTGCGTGGTACCCGCCCGGGAAACAACAGGCTGTCGGAAACCTGCGCCCGTCAAGCGCCTCGCTGGCTGAAACCTGTGCGGGGCTTGGGGGGTGGGGGGTCGGTGGGGGGTGCGAGGTGCTCGCGTCACCGCTCGTGAGGCGGCCGTGATTGAGGCCACCACCTGCCGGGCGGCGCCCAACCTGCGGAGGAGGCAATGGCGGCGGCGCACGCTCAGGAAGATAACAGCAAGCTAGCTACTGTGTGTGCGCGCGCGCGTGTGTGTGTGTGTGTGTGTGTGTGTGTGTGTGTGTGTGTGTGTGGAGTTGGCAGTAGCTCGGATGAGAAAAACATGTCGGGCACAGACGGATGAGCTACACCAATCAGCCAAAACATTACGACCACCGCGTGTCCACCATAGAGTATAATACAACAGCCCTGCGATCAGTTCTCCCTTCAGGAGGAGTTTTATGTTGGATTGTGATTGAATGTGTGTGAGAGAGGTGTTGGTCCTGGCTCTGGTTCTGGTTCCCGGGCTCACAGTAGTGACATCATCACACATCAGGCTCATTGTTAAACTACTTGACGACATCATCAGCGTTTCCGTGCAGGCACTCGAAATGTCTCTCCGTGCCTACCAATAGGTGCGTAGCGTAGGGGTCCCCCAGGGTCTCGACCTGGGCGCCCTGCTAGTTCTGCATCATACACAAGGTTCTGTGTGTGTGCGCGCGCTTGTTCCTCAAACGGAAAGATACTTGGGACGACCTATTGCCCCCCACTGCCTAGCAACGGTTTCCACGCTAGGCCGACTGTGAGACAGTCAATCAGCGCCCTGGCTGATGATCACATCGCTGGTATTGTGACACGTCTGGGGCCGGGATCGCCGGGTGTCCCACTTACGCCCGCCTCAAGGTCCCTCTCTCAGGAAAAAAAACAAAACAAACCAAAAAGGTGAAAGATCACGCAAGCATGAGCCGAGCGTGCGGCGGCGTGGAGGCGCCGAGCGTGCGGCGGCGTGGAGGCGCCGAGCGTGCGGCGGCGTGGAGGCGCCGAGCGGGCGCGCGGCCGCATTTCCTCGGTCTGAGCTGCTCCGGCGTGTGAAAGTTTTTTTTTTTTTTGTCGAAATGCAGTTTAATGGCTGTAGGGGCTAATTGCAGTTATTATTAGTCGTGCAGCTATTATCTTCACCTGAATTGTGGTGCTCAGAGGAGGCGCGTACACAAGCTCACGGGGATCAGCCATGACACTGTGACCACCGCGTGTCCACCATAGAGTATAATACAACAGCCCTGCCATCAGTTCTCCCTTCAGGAGGAGTTTTATGTTGGATTGTGATTGAATGTGTGTGAGAGAGGTGTTGACATATTTGAATGATTGTTATCGGGACTGTAGTTTGTGACACTGCTGGACTGTACTGGGTTACACTGGGAGGGGTTCCTAATATTTTGGTCACCCCACTCATGTGCTGTAGGGTGCATCACATTCTATAGCAAACATGCAGTGGTCATAACGTTATGCTCATACATAATCCAGCTAATCTGCACGACGCTGCCGTGGCGACAGACCCCCGCTGATCTCTGCTCAAACGACAGTAAATATCAGAGCGCCCTCTCCTGGCCGAGCACCACGTCTGACCCGATCCCACGATTTTAGGGTTGTGAGATGACGCGTGAAGCTCTCCCGGGTTCCCTCCCGGTTCTTACTGGGTCGAGGTGATCAGGGCCCCTCGGCACTGGGACCACCTGCCTGACGAGGAAAAACCTCGCGGATTCAGCCACTTCCTTTAGAAATCGCTAATTAAAACTCTGACTGGCCTTGTGTGTGTGTGTCTATACATACACACATATATATATATATCATATTCTTTTACTCTTTATATCTGTGGGTATCATTTTATTCTTCATTTCATCGCTTCATTCTACCGGCGCTTGAATGGCGCCGCGCTTCTGTCCCCATTTAATAATATTCATTTGATTTTGTGCGATTCGGCCATCTTCATATTCTCTCTGCGCTCATCCACGCCGACGTCTCGCGCTTTTGTTCTCTCTCCTCTCGCGTTTGGCTCTTGCGCTTTCGCAGGTGCTCGGCGAATCAACTTTGTTATGGAATTTGCTCGTCCACTTCATGGGAAGAATCGCGTGTAAAAAAAAACCCAAAAAAAACATCCCCCGACCGCGACGGTTGTGCAGCATTTCTCCCGCCGATTTAACCCACCAGACCCTGAACTCATCGCTCTTTGTAGGAAAATGTACATGAGATAAAATTGACAAAAGACAATCAAGCAACTTGTCGCCATTTTTCTTATTGTGACAATTTTCTTGTGACAATTTTTTTTTTCAGGTTAAAAGGCCAATGTGACATGTCACCACCACCTTTTTCTTATGTGCGTTACAACAACATTTGTCAAGAAATGTGGTCAGAGCAGGTTAAACGTGACGCAAGTGCTGCCGTTAACGCGTTAGAATCATAAAATGGGTTGGAACTCACCTTTTGCGGACAAAAAAAACAAAAAAACTTTTTAGAAATTAGTCCGGCTTCACCTGCTGACCAGGTAGGCAGCCATTTTTTTTTTGGGAAATGATGTCACATGACCCAACCAGGAAGTTGAGAGACTTTTCCTGGAACATTTAAAGGGACGGCGACCCGCAATGAGGTCATGAGAGGGCAAAGCATGATGGGATGTTGACTTCACATCTCATTTCCACTTCATGTAGCTTCTATTGATTTGTTTATGTATTTGATTTGATTACTGGGTCAATTTTCTATTCGGGAAACACTGGTAATGTTCTTTGTTCTGTCTTGGTACTTCCTTCCTGTATCTTTATATTTACAGCTTCCCATCCAGGTTTAACAAAGCATTCCTCATTCCGGAATACGGAAAAGTCGAAGCGGAGTTGAAACTCAAGCACGGGTAAAAGGGAACGCCGCGGCCTCCCGAGAGGAAACCGAGGTGCTGCGGCTCTGCGGCGGCATGCGGGTCGGTGGTGCAGCCAGATGGGAAGAGGGGGTGTCTTTTTTTTTGTTGGGGGGGCGGGGCTTCATGTCAGACAGAGGGCGGGGGCAGGGGGAGGCGGATGGGGCAGACAGGCTGACACAGGCGGCGTTTCCCCGGGCGCTCCGCTTGATTGGCTGCGGCCACAAGGTCTTAGCAAGGTGCCATTTCATGTGGGACAGTAAACAAGGTCAGATGGGACGCTGGGGGTCACGGCCAATCGCGCGCGGCCAGCCGCTTCCCACCTCCAAAACCCGACGCGTGCAGCCAAGCTAAGCTAAGCTGTGCTATGCTAGGCTAAGCCAAGCCAAGCCAAGCTAAGCCGAGACCCCCAGCATGCGCCGCAATGCCGACATTCCCGTGAGCGTTGGGAGGCCAGACAGCCGGCTGACAGCCCGGATGGTGTTGACATTGAGACTTATTGATCCACGTGTTGGCGCACTCGGCCGCCCCGCGGCTAGTTTTGCTTTTTTTTTTTTTTTTCGGGGTGAAGGTGGGAGGAGTTAAAAAGGGAGGGTGAGGCAAGGAAAGTGAGGAGAGGGAACGTTTGTCTGGCCCGGGGCCGGACGCTCAACGCTCAACGCTGACTGGTCCGATTGGCTTATCCATTGATTACTCGGTGGGTGGGTGGGCTGGGCCGGGCGGGGCGGAGCCTCTGCTGCTGACTGTCTGGCCGCTGATTGATTAATTAACGCAAAAATCGTTCCCAGTTTAATCCAGACATCAGCAGACAGACGCAGATGCGCCGCTGGACCGGGAGCTAGTCTGAGCCGCCCTGCAGCGGTGTGTGTGCGCGCGCGCGCGTGTGTGTGCGCGGCTCTGAGTGACAGCATCCGCCACGCTCGTCCAGCTGATCAGCGTTTGTATCACAACCTGATCACAAGAGTCGAGCGTCGCCGCTAATCTGGTTATACGAGTCTGTTGTTGTTGTTGCTCATTTATTTTTGACTATTCACATTTTTTTTATCTTAAGGGAAAATGCTTTCGAGGCCTTAAAGCTTTAAAATCTAATGGGAAAAAAACCTTTAATAATAAAACAGAATATAAAAATCCACCACATGCAGCGGGGCAGAGTCATGACGTCCACTTTTACTGAGTTGCAATGCCGCCTGCTGGCCACTTGGGGGCAGCAGAGCAACATAACAGGAGGCTGTGAGTGGAAGACGAAACATTTGCTGGCGTTTCTGTCTGGAAACTAAAAAAAAAAAAAAAAAGCATAAACAGAAAAATGTCTGACGTGACAAGTGGAAATGTGCATTTTTGCATTCATTGTTTATGTATTTCAGGCATTTTCTATTATAAAAGAAATAAGTGATGAATATCAAATTGCACATCTAAAACTAATAATATAAATCTGTTTTAAACGATCATTAAGGCAGCATCTATTAAATCGTTAAGCGTAATAGTTAAATATAATATGGGTGTTTATATACGTATAGATGTATGTATGTATATATGCGTGTATGTGCACTTATGTGAGTGTATATGGGCTTACTATGCGTGCACATTTGTGTGTATATGATGGGTTATATATTGTATATTATGAGATTCTTGTTAGATACTATTTAACATATGTGTATTTTATGTGATATGTTATTATAGGTGATTGTATGTTATCACAATAGGTGTTGTATATGAAATAATAAAACTCCCATATGATGTAATTGTTGCATTATTTTTGGGTATTTTATGTATGTATGATTTACTTTTTCGGACGCCAGGAGGAGTCGCGGCAGCAATCGGCCGCTAATATTCTAATGGGGATCCAAAACAAATCATAAACCATCACGTAACGACCAGACGGGAGACACGTGAATCAAAACCCCGTTTTTCTTTTTCTTTTTTTTTTATTGCGCAATAAATATTTGGTTATTAGCTGACAATCAAAAAGAGAAAAGAAAAAAAAAGGAACTTCATATTACAGTGCAAATTACAGGAAACCCGTGAAATATTCTTGCTAAACACATCCTCGCAACATGTCATGCGATAACGACCATCAGTGCGACATTTCGTCTGAAAACTGCTGGGTTTTTGATTGCTTTTTCATTTATTTATTTATTTTTTTGTCTTTTTTTTTTTTTTTGGGATGTCTGGACAAACGCTTCATCGTTATTCTGCCCGTAAACTCTTTTTTATTAAATTCCACAGTGAAACTGATGATCAGATGATGAAAACACATTCTCTATGTCATCGCGTGCGGTCGTGACCCCGCCCCCCCCGCCCCTGGCTCCGCCCCCAGCTCCACCCCTCCCTGCCTCTGTGACATCAGAGCTTGCAGGACTGGACGGTCATGCTGTCGTCGGGCCAGCGGTACGAGTCCACCGAGAACTCGTCGTAGTCGGTGCTGTACGTGAGCGAGCGCACGAACGCCTCCTTGTCCGACGGCTCCGGGCGAAGCGCCGCCATGTCGCGCTCGTAGGCGAATTCCATGATCTGCAACGCAGCGGCACGGTTCATTAGCGGTTTAATTAAGGCCGCCTTCACGCTGCAGGTCTTGAATCTTTTCTCAGATTTTTGCACGTGGTTGTTTACATAATAATTCAAACACAACCGCGCACTAATTTGAACAGCGGCCTTTTGCCGTTTTTCCAATGTTCGCGCAGAATTGTGACGTCTGTCTCGCTTCAATGACGTAAAAGTTGGATAAAATGGTCACTTTGAAAAAAAATCAGCTACGTATACATACGCAAATCTGATTTGTGCTGATCAGACTGTCATAAAAAACAAAAAGTCGCATATTCGCATGTCGCATATTGACGGAAAAAAGTCCGATTCGCCTGCAGTGTGAACGTGGCCAAATTTGCTGAGTCACTCTAAGCGCTCACCTTGACCGCCAGCTGGACAGAGACCTCCCTGATGGAGGTGAGAGGCGGGTACAGACGTCCCTCGGCGAGGTCCTTGTCCGTCACCAGCTGAGCCAGAGCCTGATACACAGTCCACACACACACACACACACACACACAGACACACACACACACACACACACACACACACACACACACACACACACACACACACACACAAAGAAATCCAT
>CAAKHG010029608.1:11888-29868 GCA_901007715.1 Dactylopterus volitans
CACACACACACACACACCAACACATACACACACACACACACACACACACACACACACACACACACACACACACACACACACACACACACACACACACACACACACACACACACAAAGAAATCCATCAGAGTTCCTGCTTTACATAAAGAAATAAACAGACTCAAGTCTAGATTCTTACTCATCATATAATATCGATAATATTTCAGTCAGTCGAAGCCATAAAATCGAGATTTCAGAAAAAAAAAAGTCAATCGAGTCGCAGGGAACATCCACGTCCGTCCGTCCGTAGTCTGTGCAGTGAAAATCAGAAATACTCTATTAATCCCAGAGGGATTTGTATAAATAAATGTATAATTATATACATATAATTGTACATGGTATAAGTAAATTGTTTTATAAATGTATTAAGAGTAGGAAAATGCCAACACTGCATCATTTCATCCTATTAGAAATTTGTCTAAAATGTTTTTCATAACCACCGTACAATCACAAATACTTTGACCTTTGACCCCCCCGACAACTAAAATGGGATTAGCTCAGCCTTGAGCTCAAATTGACATTTGTGCCACGTCGGAAGAAATTCCCTCCAAACATTCCCGACATATTGCTTCTTGGGAATGTTATGACAAGTTGACCTTTGACCTTTGGCATGCCTCTTCATCATTTCAGACATTTTTGTCAAATTGTGTCATAGTGGGCAGATGATGCAGAGGAATTACGGCCCAAAATGTGTCCGAAATATTATCCCAGAACGGGATGAATGGCTGGGAAGTTGACCTTTGACCTTTTAGGGATGCCATTTAATCATATCAGCTATTTGTTTTTGTCAGGTTTTGTCACAATCGGTCGGAAAATTATGGCCAAAAAAGATGTTCCTGAAATAAGCACAGAAAAGTTGACCTTTGACCTCTTAGATACAAAATGTCACGGTGTCATGCTATATCATTTTAAACATTTGTGTGAAGGTTTGTCATAATCTGTGCATAATATAAGGAGTTATGGCCCAAAAAAACGTGTTTCATTAGGTTCTGTGACCTTATGACCTTTGCTCACCTACAAAATCTAATCAGTTTATCATTGAGGAGGAAAAAAACCCCTCCAGATGTTCTTGAAGAGGTCACGAAAGCTGGAAGTATCTCAGAAAAATTGACCTTTGACCTTTTAGATACAAAATGTCATGATGTCATATAATTTTATCCTTTAAAACATTCGATATGGCCGAGAATGTGTTCTATCGGGCCCCACGACCTTGACCTTTGACCCTTTGAGAGCCCAATCGGTTCGTTCCCCTTAGCCGTTTGTCAACACAGGCGAGGTTCTGGTGATGAAGCGCGTCACCTCTGCCGCCGTGAGGAAGACTTCTTCGGTAATGCGTCGAATGTTGCAGGCGGTGACGCCCAGGCCGACGCCCGGGAAGATGTAGGCGTTGTTCCCCTGACCGGGGTAGAGCGTCCTCCCGTCGGGCAGGGTCACGGGGTCAAACGGACTGCCGCTGGCGAAGATGCCCCGCCCCTGGAGGTGGGTAGGTAGAGCAGGCGGAACAGTGACCTATATGAGCAGTGCTGGTGCGTGTGTCAGCACAGATGTGGGAGTGTGGCGCGGCTGAACCTCTGTGAGCGCGTAGCACTGCTCGGCGGTGCACTCGGCCTTGCTGGTGGGGTTGCTGAGGGCGAAGACGATTGGCTGTCGGTTGAAGGACGCCATGTCCCTGAGGATCTGCTCGGAGAAAGCCCCGGCGACGGCTGCCACACCTGCGACGCACAGTGGACAATCATTCCATGCTGTCTTCATCGAGTATTTTTTTAAACCTTTAAACTATTTCTTTTTAGGTGAGTGTTTTGCAACAGCAGCCGCAACAGCAGCCACAGCAGCAGCTGCAACAGCAGCCACAGCAGCAGCGGGTAAAGACGGTGGGTAAGTAAGATGGGTAGATACGGTGGGTAAGTACAGTGGATAAGTTAGTTGGATAAGTAAGGTGGGTAAGTATGGTTGCTAAGTGAGGTGGGTAGGTAGAGTAGGTAAGTATGGTGGGTAAGCAAGGAGGGGAAGTATGGTAGGTAAGTAAGGTGGGCAAGTCTGATGGGTAAAAAAGGTTGGTAAGTAAGGTGCGTAGGTAAGTACAGTGGGTAAGTATGACAGGTAAAGCATGGTGGGTAAGTTAAGGCGGGAAAGTAAGCTGGGTAAATACAGTGGGTAAATAAGGCCAGTAAGTACAGTGGGTAAGTAAGATTGGTAAATACGATGGTTAAATAGGTTTGGTGAATACGGTTGGTAAGTACGGTTGGTAAGTGCGATGGATAAGTAAGATGAGTAAATATGAGGGGTAAGTAAGGTGGGCAAGTAAGGTGGGTAAGTATGGTTGCTAAGTGAGGTGGGTAAGTAGAGTAGGTAAGTATGGTGGGTAAGTAAGGCAGGTAAGTGCCGCAGGCAAGTAAGGTGGGCAAGTAAGGTGGGTAAGTATGATGGATAAGCACGATGGGTAAGTACGGTGGGTAAGTAGGGTGTGTAAGTAAGGTGGGTAAGTATAGTTGGTAAGCAGCCTTTTGTCCGCGTTAAGGGAATAACACCTCTGGAAGAGTGATGGTTCATCCATGTCCATCAGTCCTCAGAGTCTCAAGTGACAAACCAAACTCCGACCCTCAATTATTCCATGACTGACAACAAAGCCGTCAGCTCCTGCGGCTGACAGGGTTACGGGTAGTTAGCCTACACATTCTCCTCATTCATGGGCCAATCCCAGGCAGGTAAAGATACCCTGAGGTCCTGCCCTCAGAAGGGACACCCTTCTTTCAGGCGGTATAATTAACGCCTCCTGAAAATAATTAAAAATGTCAAGGGAATGTTAGTAATTATCTTCGGACACAGAAGCCGGAGCCGGGACTAAAGGGTTCATAGTCACAATCAATTAACGTCTTATTACTTTCCTAAAATGTTCTGCTATTTTTGACTTACTTTAATTTGAATACAAAAAATATTACTGTGGTAGTTTTTAGTAATTTGATCTTTAATGACCTGCCTACCATGAAATAATGAATTAATAATGAAATTTTAAATAACATTTAAATGTTAATTGGGGTGAATTACCTACTTACCATGAAAACCACACACCACTAAGCACTTTTTGGAGGTACAAATAGTCAGCAATGACACTTTTTTTTGCGGATATCAAACGGCAACTCAAAAGATTTAAAAAATGAATGCCAAGATATCCAGCTCAGCCAGATATCTTGAGAGATTTTACGATATTACTGTAAGCAGGGTTGCCTATCCTCTGCTAAACTGGTAAACCTGTTACCACCGCAGTCGGGCTGACTTATCATAACATCACATTCTGGTAAATTAACAGTTTACCATCGTTAACTTTCAACCTGGCAGCAGCTGCTGACTCGAGTGTGACACCTGGTGGTAAAGGCCAATATTACCGGTCAACTTTGACCTCGGCGCGACCTTGGTGACGACGGAACTTTGAGAGACGTCATCTTACCTCTCGCCCATTCTGACTCCAATTTATCGTTCTTGCGTATCGATTCCTTGTGATGACGACGGCTGATGGCGACTTCATGTATTTTGGTCACGCAGGTGGCATCAAAACTCAAGTAATCGGTAAAATTGGTTGTAAACTGGTTGTACTGGTACAGGTAATGGTAATCGGGGGTGCGTACCCAGGTTGACAATGAAACTATCAAGCAAATCAGCTCCCACATCTGGTGCTTTCTTGGTGCTGTTATTCTAGATTTTTGATGGGACCATCTCTACCTTCAGGTCATCAATGAGCGCCGCCTCCAGAGTGTCCCCCGAATCCAAATCTACATATTCACTTGACACACATGAATCAAACACCCGTAAGCACGTGATCCCCCGCCCGTCTTACCGATGATGGCGGTGGGTTTCAGCTCCCGGACGACGTCCTCCAGTCTCCTCATCTGCGCGTGCTCATGGGCGAACCTCTCCTTCTCGTGTGTCAGGTGTTCTCGGCCCTGATCCGGCGGGAAAAAATTGGAGGACCAGTTTCAAACCATTCCACTTCAGCAACGGTACACAAACTGGGGTGTTTTTTTTTTTTTTTTTAGCGCCATTATCAGCACGGCAGTTATGTGATACCGAGGTCTGCGAGCACCGCCGCAGTTCCTGAAATACTCGGGACGAGCCCGTCTGGCACCAACCACCAGGCCACGTTCAGAGTCACTTAAACCACCTTCCTCCTCCGTTTTGAGGCTCATTTTGAACTTCAGCAGATCGTCTCAACCACGTCTGCGTGACTAAATGCAGTGAGTTGCTGCCACGTGATTGGCTGAGAAGGTGTACCCTAATAAAGCGGCCGTTGGGTGTATAATCAAATCCATCACCGTGATAAGGAGGGATGAAGAATGATATAAACTATTCAATGTCTTGAGAGTTTTATTTAGTTCCTGGAAAGTCCTCAGTCATTGACATTAATGGCATTTTCCCTGTTTTTGGAATTACTGACTCTCAGCCTAACCTGTCTGTGCCGATTGGCACATCCCCAGACGAGTGGTGTGATTACATTAGTGAGTTTATGCATGCGTGTGTGTACGAGTGTGTGTGTGTGTGTGTGTGTGATGGAGACACCTTGACAATGAGGCCCTTGGAATCGACCATCCAGATCTTCTTCAGACACTCCTCCTTAGCGAGCCCCTCCTTCTCCATGGCCATCGCGATCAGCTCTGCAATCCCCATCGCCGCCTGGAGGCAAGACAACAAACCAACGACAGGTCTTGGTGCTGCGGTCAGCTGAGCACCCGGACTTGACAACTGCCTTGCCAGAGTCGTCAAGCGGGCCTAAAACTTACCAGCTAATTATGCTGTCGTCACGGTTGCAAAAGCAACATGGTTAACGTTCAGTGACGATTTGCGATGATCATTTTGGGAAGCTTCATGATTTGCGCATTACGCTACGAAACCTCTAGGTTTGCTCGTACAGAAGTGTCACCCCCAAATACTGCCCCACTGCAGCCATCTTCATGTCTGCATCCCACCACAGCAAAATTATGAATGTCCATCTGATACAAATGGGGCGACATGGTGGTTAGCATCATTGCCTCATGGCAAGAAGGTAGCAGATTCGATTCCCGGCCTGGGATCTTTCTCCCCGTGTCTGCGCGGGTTCTCTCCGGGTGCTCCGGCTTCCTCCCACCTTCCAAAAGCATGCTAAGGTTAATTGGCTACTCTATATTGTCCGTAGGTGTGCGTGTCTGTCCTTCATGTGGCCCTCCGATGAGCTGGCGACTCGTCCAGGGTGTACCCCGCCGCTTGCCCCTTGTCAGCTGGGATCGGCTCCAGCACGACCGCCACCCGCGGAAGACGATGAATGAATGATACAAAAGTCGCATTAATGTCCATGTGACCTACCTACTCTAGGTTGCAAAAAGGAAAAAAAAAAAAAAAAATCTGACTTGTGGTGGACCTAGGACCACATATAGAAGTGGCCGAAATCTTTACACCAGGTAATCAAGTAAAACATTAAATGTATTGAAATTATTAATTCAAACCATTTCATATCTTTGAGAATTCATTAAAAAGTCTGCAAGGACGACACAGCCCCTCTAAGGACTTTGAAGAACCCTGGACAGTGAGATTAGTCCTTCTGCAGGCTTCGAATCAGCCTTTGACCCTGAGAAAAGTTGCCATCGGAGTTTAAGTGCGCTTCCGACACCCACCTCCCCAGCACCTTGGAATACGATGGTGTGGTCACACATTTTGCTTTTGGTGACGCGCAGGGCAGCCAGGAGTCCAGCAACTGCCACTGCAGCAGTACCTGAGGGTTAGATCATGCAGAAATAGCACATGAAGGATGAAATAAAGTAGATGAGCCTAAAATATCAAAGATCATATTGACATGAACCTCTTGTCGCCCTTTCATTAATCACTATTTATGAAGTTAATATTTTACATAGAATTCAATCTGACCTGGAAAGACTGCTGATGGTTTTTGTTTTTTTAAATGTATTCATCCTGAGTATGAGGGTAAAAAGACCCCAGCATGATGAGACCAATGTCGTGTTTTTAGTAAAAGTATAATATTGTAAAAAGAAAAAAATACATATGTCCATCTAAAGTTGAACATTTTAATAGTTGATTGGTATCTGTGGGTTAAAGTATGCAGGAGCAGTTAGCCAGTAAAACCAATGGATTGGTCCCTTCCACTGATGAAAATCCAGCGCGTGATTGAGGAACACCAATACGAGAACGCACACAGACGGAAACCCCACTCATAAATTTGTAGATTAATTGTATATGAATGAGTAGTACTCGAAACCTTCATGGTACTTTCATGTGCAAATATTTAACATGCTTTAAAGCCGCGATTCTCTACCTTCTTCGGGCAAGCTCTGCCCAGCCATTATTCGGATCCGTTACCAACCCCCATCAAGAAAGTGTTGCCTAATCGTCTTCCCTGCATTCTTATTCTGTGTTATTCCATTAGAAAACATTGAAAACATGTCATCGAACAACAGATTTGATGTCACCGGACAGCTGTGGTCACTTTATAGTTAGTTTCGGGGGAGTGAAAAAGCCAGGGACGCGGAAGGGTACTGCACCGGCACAGAGGGCTGGGGCCTGACATCGGCTGCAGCTCTGGTTCTGAGGACTTGCATGGCTGAGACAAAGGAGCCTTGAGATACTGTAGCGCTGGCGCAGCGGGCTTGGATGGGCTGGAAAGGGATGTACCCCATAGCTCCGAGGACTTACAGGAGCACAGAACAGGATGCCTGGGAGACTGGAACTGCACCTCTGAGGACTATCCACAGCCTCCAAGTTGCCTGAGGAGGCGGCAGCAACTCAAGACGCTGTGAAGGCCACTGCAAGAAACCAGAGAGGCTGCCATACATCTTGAGGCTTGGGGAGAAACTGGAGACTTGGAGAGAAGCGGCTGCTGAGGCATCAGCGCCACCCCTGGAAGCTTGAAGCAAAGGGAGCATTGTGGTGCTGTACGAATACAGGGGCTGCCGCGGTGTCGACGACATCCCTTGAGGTTTGGAGGAAAAAAGGGCTTGGAATTGAAGGAATTTGGAAGTCCAAAGGTATGAAACTTTTGTCCATATTGTCCAGCCCTAACAAACACAGTCCAAAAGTCCAAACAAAATTCAAAAGAACATGAGGGGAAAAAAAGGGGAACGCAAAGAACATGGCTTGAATGCTAAGTCCAAAGATGAAGACAATCCAAAGACAGAGTCTGGCCAGGAGGGAGTGACACTGAACAGTACATATACACAGGAGTTTATTTGACTCGCAGTTGAAGAGATGGAGGTAAGACTAAAAAAATAAAATAAAATAGGCAAGTAAAACTAGAAAGACATGGGGCAAAACACTAAACAGGGAATGCAACCGGAATGGCCGAAGCATTCCGGGGTAAGACCATGACACCACAACTGGGGGACACAACAGACACACACAAAAACAAAACACATCTTAGCACTTCTATCTTCGTAACGACCTTCAAGGATGCATTAGCTACCCCCAAAACCACAACCCTAACCATCTCAACCACAGGATGGCTGAACCCCGAACCTTATCCTAAACCCAAACGGAGCTCAGTTTCGGATTTTTTTGCTGTGGAACCTTAAGTCGCGTGAACATGACATGTCGAGATGTTTCTGAGCTTTTGCACGCCGACTAAACGCATCGGCCAATCACGTTGTGTGTGATACAGTATATGCACAGGCCAGATGCTGTTCTGGGTCAGTGGGTCAGTGGCTACCAATAGTTGGTACTCTGCCTCTTGAGATGCGACGCTGGCATCCCCAGAGGAACCTTAGAATTTGTCCAGAACCTTCCGTGGTAAAACTTGAGTTGCCGTGTGAGGCAGTGGAACGCTCCGTCCGTCTCTTGGGACCGAACTGAGGCCGAACATTCCCGTTTTCAGCGATGCCGGAGTCTTTAACCCCGGATGAAGTTGAATCGATAACAGTTGAGTTGACGTGAACACACAGAGACAAATTTGCTTCCCTGCTGTTAGGAAAACTTTTGCTGCGATGTTTTCGCCCGTGTCATTTGCTTTCTTCTTCACGCCGCCGGCGAGTAAACACCTTAAGGATTAAGCCAAGTCTGAACCCGCAAAGGGGTCTTCGGAAGGCGTCTTGGTCATGGAGGACCGGGCAAACTTTTTCAGTCCGAAATATGCAGCAGTTACGAGAACAGACATTGAAAGACACTCACGCATGCATGCATTGTATTTGTCCCTTAAATTCATCGCGTTGATGTCCACAGAGGCTGCTCTAGCTAGGCATTCCCGACAGCATGATCTCGGATATATTGCAACGGTGCGCACATAAACGGCGGGAGAGCTGTGGGTGACCTTCGGTAGCACTGGGTGACTGTCCAATCACATCAGCGCCTCATCCTCTCAAGTCCTTGAAAGCAGCGTGTCACGTGCCAACCAGGGAGAGCAGGGGCGCTTTGGAAAATGTCGACTGTTATACTCCAGGAGGCAAAAACCAGTGTCCCAAAAATGAGTAAAAAGGCAGCACACTCATATCTGAAGCAGAACTAAACTCTCAAACATTTAGATGCAACTTCCCAAATATGGTATACAACCTCCCAAATAGAATATTAGCATTTCAGGACACACTAATACACTAAGTGGCATTTTATCCTGGAAATAAATTGCAGCCAGCAGCAAATTTCAACAGGACTCTCGGTCTTGGTCATCAGCGATGAGCATTTGGTTGGCTGACGAGGCATCCTAGGAGTCCCGCCGCGTGCGCCTGTCCAAAATATTGATGTTGACTCATTTTTCTGTTGATGAGGTCGCCGATGGTGGCGGCTACATGTCAGGGCTCGCGCACAGTTTCTTCAGGGGAAAAACGCCTACGCGCTAGTTTCCATTGTTGATGATGGCGATTAACTGCGTCGTCCCTAAACTGATGACGATGCCAAGATAAGAAAGCAGTGCGTTCAAGACATTCGTGCATTTAACAACCAAGGTGGTAAACAGTATCGGGGTCCAATAATGTTGTAAGCAGCACTTGAATTTCTCGATGAGGGTCCGCCGCCTTGGTGTCCGCAGTTGGTTGATGAAACAGCAGGCAATTAAGAACTCATCCCAGGGATTCTGCGACATCATGACATTCAGCACCATGAGCTCATTGCCCATCTTTTTGACCAGGTCCTCCAACACGATCTCGTCAAAACTCTCAGCACTCCTCGAGGAGATTTCTATCTCCAGGTTCTGAACTTGGGCCCATATTTTGACAAATAGACGGTTTACAATGGCCTGATGGTCGATTTGGGTCAGACTCAGGTTGGCCTGTGAGATGGTCCGGGACACAAGAAGCATGACGAGCAGTTTGACACCGTTTTTCCTTTGCTCTGGGTCCATCTGAGGTGCCGGGTTGCCCAAGTGCAACATGCTCGCCCTGCCTTCCGGATGTTCTCTCTGCGGTCGTCTGTCCATCGTGCCGACGGATTTCCTTCGCATGCCTGCTATGGAACATCCATTGGACCAGAGGTATTAAAAAAAGATGTGACTTCAATGTGCTATTCCAGCCTCCATACAAGCTTTAACTGATCTTTCATGGCCTTAATGACCAGTGGACACCGAACTCATCAAAGTCAATAACAATCAAAACAATTCAGGTAGGTAAAACTACTCGAAGGAATCGATGCCAGAACTGGCTGAACACGGCAACGCCTATGCAGGGTCAACCTCCGGGTTCGTTAAGTTATAAAAAAAACTGTAGAGAAACAGTTCCTGCGCTCAACTAAGTGCGGTGTCATCAGTCCGTTGCTTTGCAAGGCTGGGAATAGTTCTGATGAACGGCACAAATGACATCAAACCCGTGCGCCTTTGATGAGTCGGGTGTCCGTGGAGAACCGCAGTCATAAAGGTCGGTTTAAGCTTGTACGGACACTCGAACGGGGGGGGGTGGGCTCGAATTACTCGCTGGCTCTTGATTTTCTTATCCGCTCTTCAAAGCCAAACCACAGATCATCGTCATCAAGGCACGGTCAGCTGGAGAATAATAAAGAATCTGAAATGTTAGATCCAACAGTTGTTCCACCGCTGGCGTGCGATAAGAACCTTTGAGCAGAGTGGACAGCCGATCACGGAGAGAACATCAGACACAGAAATAGACGAGTCAGATTCTGAATGGATCCGATCCATAGGAAGAACTGTATGTGACTGCTTGTGACGCTTCGGAGTCTCACAGGCCGACTTGAATGTGGCCCAAATTGACCATCGGGCCATCGTAAAACCATCAACCGCGAAAGCTGAGAACAATCGCATGTCACATCATCCAAATCTTTCGTCTTCTTCTTCTTCCCTGAGTTGTTTTTGGCGCAGCTTTTGCTGGCCAACTGCTTCAGCATACTTGGACCTGCAGAAACCTTTTAACTCTCATAACGTTTGGCTTTTGAAGGGCATAATTCTGCCATTCAAGCTACTAAATGACCTTTCTCCAAAAATGTGCTCCATTGAAATCAGTGGATATGCTTTGATGTCACATAATTAAGCTTTTTATACGGTGAAATTCAGCTTTATTAAGCTTTAGTGATAAGGACATTTGTGCCTCATTTTTTTGCGTAACTTCTGCAATTCAATTCAGCGTTTTTCTGCAGGAAAGTACAGTATTTACGAGCTGTTTTCCGCTTTTTATATAAAAAAATATTCAGCTTTATTTAGCTTAATTTGAGGCTTCGCTTGCGTCAGCAACTCAATCGAGCATTTCAGTGTCGGTTTTGCATTTTCACAAACTTTTTGGATGCATGTGGAAGGGTGCCCCGTGTGACTGATGGGTTACCTTGGATGTCGTCATTGAAAGTGCAGTAGGTGTTGCGGTACTTGCTCAGCAGGCGGAAAGCGTTGACGTTTGCAAAGTCCTCGAACTGGATCAGGCAGTCCATGCCGAACCTGCGAGGAGCAGAGCTGCGGTCACAATTACGAGCACCAGAAATAAGGGCGTTGATTACCATTATCTTAAACTGAGGGATAATTTGAGAGAGAGAGAGACAAGAGGGCAGATGCTGCTGCCTTCAGCGTGCTTCTGCGTTTCAGTCCTTACGAGGGCGCTGCAACTCTACCATGTGGCAAAGGCTGAGGGATGAGGACAGGCGACGCTTCCTGGTGCACAAAGTTATGGCTGGGAGTTTAATTCAGTCTTCTGAACATGCGCAGCTCCGTTAAAACATTTGAAATTAAAACAAAGAGAAGGAGAAACACTGATTTGTGAGCAGCAATGCGGTGCGACATTTGACAAGCTGACGCCCGCCTCCGTTAACTTTAACGACGAAACCTCACAGCGAGCTTTCAATAAAAGGCTCCACGTCCACTCAGGAGCAGATTCACAAAAGCACCAAATTTTGAAAGGAAAGAAAACAAGAGCGACGCGCGGCCTCCCAGTAAACCAGCGGTGCTGTGTTAAACAGGACGCCCCCCCCCCCCAGACAACCCAATCACACCGTACTCAATACAGCAACACTGGAATCCCAAGTTCCCAGAGCTTTCAGCAACTGGGACTTCTGAATGTTTGCAAAGCCGCTCTTCGAGATAAGAGCCGAGTTCAGCTAGGATGCCTGAATAAATCACGAAACACCGGCGCCAAGAAAAATGACCCTAATGGCGCCTGACAGAGTGCTTTGGCATGCGGACAAATTTAAAAGCAGAAAGTTAAAGCGAGAAGATCGGGGGTTAAAGACCGGGGGGGGGGGGGCGACGTCGTTTCCGCAACACCCACTGGATGAGGCGCTACTGTGAAGGTAATGGACGCCTCGGCAGTGTCATCGGCTTAAAACAATGGCGAGAAAATAGGGGGCGAGCTCGGCTGAGACCCGCATCGAAACAACACCCGAGCTCATGTTTCAGAGGACAGGCCACCCAAAACCCCCCCAGCCCCCAAAAACACCTGCAGTGTTGTCGCCGAACTGCTTCCTCATCAGAAGCCCCTTTCACACACAGTTTCCTGTATATTCCTGGATAAACCTTTCCGGGTCCGTGGGTGATTTAATCATTCGCACATGCCCACCTTCCAGGAAAATACCCGGGTAGCGCCTATTCAAACATGCACCGCCGATCCCGGCAAGAGGCCAGACATGGTTTTTCCTTGTGGCTCTTTAAAAACTGGCACGAGAAATAAACGCGTCAGGCGCCCCCGCGATTGCCTCGCAGCGACCACGTGGAAACGTAATGACGTAACCACTTACGTGTCCGACCCGGGTATCGGCCGGCATCAGCCTTCCCGGATCATACCTAGGAATTGGACATGGTTGCTATCTGGGTCGCATTGACACACACACGCCCCCGATCCCAGTTGCTACCCATGTAAGTGCTGGAAAAGGCTACATGCGTGAACGGGGTTTAGGCGTGTTTGAAGCTCCCCCCCCCCCCCAGGGTCGCTCAGGTTGGTCATGCCGGCCTTTCCGGCCTCGTGTTCCGCGTCCCGAACCCCCCGCGGCGGGAGGATGAAGGGAGGAAGCGGCTGCAGGTCGGCTGCCCTAATGAGAGAGTGCCACTGCTGGGTCAGTGTTTATGCTCGCTCGGCCACGCTGCGAGGGCCCGCCGCCTAGCGCAGGGACGGCCTCGGCCGCTGCCAACACAGCGGCGGTGCTTGGGAGAGAAATGTGTTCTCCATAAAGCCGGGAGCTGCACTAAAAAGCGCCCGAAAGAGGAGGAATAACGAGACAGAGAAGGGAGCTGTAAAGTTTTTATTGCGCCGGGGCTTAGGCGAGCGGCATGCGAGGACAGATGCGCCCCTTTTCCGCCTTTTCTAGTCTGGCTCGCCGAGGTCCGACGAGGTCACGCCAGATCGCCAAAAAAGAGCCCCGCCGCGCCACGAAAGACGGCGGCTGAGACGATTGCGATCGGCTGGACGCCGGATTAGCAGTCGCGAGCAGACGGGGGGGAAAAGAGCAGGAGGCCCGATTGCACCGATCCGGGAGAGGCTGCAAGCTGCAAGCGCGCATTTATGGGCGCCCAGTCGACGTAAGCTGCAGAGCCAAGGAGACTATCTGTGGTTGCGGGTAGAAAGGGACTGCGGAGAGCTCTTGGATGCTTGCTCCCAGCCAAAAAAGATAGAGGGCGTGTGTGTGTGTGCGTGTGTGTGTGTGTGCGTGTGTGTGTGTGTGTGTGTGCTGACTGGAACAATATCTCCATCTGTGTTTGTTGTCATCCTTGTCCTGCCTGAGAGTCTGTTGTCTCTCCTTGGCGACCTGAAAGGAACGCTAGAATCCCACAATGCTCGCCTTTGCCAGCCTCAATTTAAAACAAAACAAAACAACAAAAGAAAAAAAACAAAAAAACAAAACAAAAACCCCTCCGGACAAAGAGGCAGAATCTGCTTTTGTGCCCGATGAATGTGCAGGGTTGCAGCCTTGGCAGAACGGGCCACCTAAAACGATGGCAAACGCGGAGCAGACGCTTGGCGGCGAGGAGACGGAGGAAAAAGAGCGGGCAGATGCTTTTTAATTTCGGTCCACTTTACATAAATTAATTGATGGGAGGAAAACGATAAAGGTGCATCAATTAGACGGAGGCAGCACAATGGGCCCTGTGTGCCGGGCTGGACTCCACCGGCAGACTTGAAATGGCTTCATTCATTCAAGGTTTCTTCATTTGTCACTTTTACAACTACTATGGATTTTTTTTTCTTTTTTTTTTTTGGAGTTCTTCAGACTTCACATGTAACTTGGGAAAACTTTGGAGGGGGAAAAAAAAGGAGAAACATTGCTGCCTGATGATGAGGTCACTGTTTGTCTCATCTCTAAAGCTTCTTCTTCTTCTACCTGCTGACTATTTCTGCAAAAATTTAAGGCCCAGACACCAACAATCAATTTAATTCTTCTGTTTTACCATAATTACACCTTTTTATGAAAAAAAATATGACTTTTTTTTAAAATTTTGCAGCCATGCTCCTTCGCCGTGGCAACAACGCATTTACTCTCCACATGTCATCTAACGCCGCTGTATGACATCGCCGTGGTGACCCGCCTCCCCGGCAGCTATTAATACTCGTCCAGATTCCGTCCATATGGTCGCGGCATCAAAGCACGCCAGATTCTTTTCATGCTGCTTATGCTTTTAAAAATGTTCAGCCTTCTTAAGCTTGAGCGCTTGAAGACACTTCAAATCGGCATTTTCTGCGGGACAGTGCCATATTTGCTGGTGGATCACGTCATCAGTTAAAAAGAAAAGAAGTCCAGAACGGTTCCTGAGGACACCGGTTACTTACAGCAGCAGCAGAAGCGTCCGCGCTCCGCCCGCCCGCCCGCCCGTCCATTAACTGCACCGCGCTCGGAAATCAATCCCAGCTGTCACCAGGCGAGTCCATCCAGCCAATCACGGCGCTGACAGGCGACCATTCATGCTCACAGGTTTCGGAGCCACGTATCAGTTTCATGAGTTTTGTAGGGCTGCCTAACCAGAGTAATCATTATTCATAATGCTGGCAGGGGCTGCAAGAGCCTTTGTGGAGCTTTTTTTTTTTTTACTTTTGGAGTTCCTGTCGTTCGCTGCGCAGCCAATCAAATACGAGATAATATCGCAGACGTTAATGGGGGGGGGGGGGGGGATGCTCAGGTCAGAAAATAAAGGATTTATGTGCTGAGTGAGCAGCAGGTGGCTTCACATTCGCCAACCAATCCCGAGACCGACAACAGTCGGAGCCGTTTGAAAATCATCAAGATCCACGAAAAAAAAAAAAAAAAGCGGCACGCCTCAAAAAAGTGCGCTTGTTTGATATTGTTCCATTAAAAACTTAAAATCTCACGTTAGCACGCGAAAGCAGGTGTCCTGACGCCTCTGGAGGCAGGCGGGAACACGGCAGGAGGGCGAGGCTCCCGTGCACGCCTTCTCCCGCTATCGTCTGTTTAAAAGCGTCGGAGGGGGGGGACACAGGGAGCTTGTGTGCTCTAAACTCGGGCTGTGATTTATGACTTTGGTGAAACGGGTTAAAGAATGGAAACGTTGTTTTATGTTGAAGGAGCGCCTGTTCTGAATGTCGGACCGGCGTGCGAGCGACAAACGCCTGTGAAGAACCCGCTTGACGGTGGGAAGATGGCGTGGCAAATCAGGGGATCGTCCCTGCCGTATCTGGCGGGCGAGGAAGCCCGCGAGGAAGCCCGCAAGGAAGCCCGCGAGCGCGCCGGCTCCTTCGTCACAAATTCGTCGGTGGAAACCGGAGCCGCTGGTTAGCAGGAAGCTCGGCGGGTATCCGGCGGACGCGGCTGGAGATCCGAGGGGGAGCCTGGACTCGGGGAGGGAGCGAAGCCAGCGTATCCACGAGGGCCCGGAGAGCGCCGGCGAGGAGGTCACAGACAAGGGCGCTCTGTCCAAACACAGCTGTCCAACCTGCGCGCAAGCATGTGTGTGTGTGTACACACACACACACTGGCTGTCTGTTAACTGCCGTCCCCACGGGGGCTTCGGGCTCGGGCCCCCTCTCGCCCGCTCGCTCCCGGCGGGTGGGGGGGGGGCGCCGCCATCTCTCAGCACACGTTATTTCTCAAATCCGTCATTAAAGACAAAGACGCATTCTGCTTTCCCCTCTCCTCCGTCGCTCCCGTCATCCGCCCGTTGGTCCGTCCGTTTGTCCGTCTCTTTCTCTCGGTGCAAAATGGCCGATGGCATTCCCGCGAGTGCCTCAGATTTACAATCAGTGGGGGGGTGGGCAACATTTATGTCAAGTGCTTTTAACGGCGCTGAAAGTCACCCAACACAAACTCTGCTGATGTTTGCACTCACTGGCCAAAACTACCCGGCAAGCGAGTCAATGTTGATCATGAGTGTAATCAACGAGCCGCGGAGGTCCACGCGACGTCTAAGCGGGGGCGATAGCGACGTTTCCCACTCACGTCCCGCGTCTAAATTTTAGATGGCAAATTTACATCTCTGCTATTTTTAATCGTGCCCAGACAGTTTCACGACTCCCCCAAAATCAACATCCCCCCAAGATTGTGTTTACATGCCGGCTAAAGGTCGAAATAAAGTCACGCTGTGACCGGATGTCTGTCGGCGGGGAGACGTTCTCTGGATATACTTGAATGAACGTCAATGGCCTAATTCCTACAAATACTTTGGTTCTATTAAGTTCTCATTGCCAACAATGACAATACAAACCGCCAGTGGCTAGCATACCACGAGCAGGGGCCTCTGTAGCCAAAGGCTGACACTGATTATATCATGATATCGTGGTGTTCCACTGACACGACGCTGCACCAGATGATACGTTCTTTTATAACTGCAAACTGTGTTTTCACAAATTATAGAACCCTCCGCCCCCTGCTTTTTTTTTTCTTAAAAAAAAAGAAAACTGGCACCTAGCTACAGCCTAGTGTGGGCTCGTCACTGGAAAGTCGGTTCAAATCCCAGACCTGCTGGAAACCTGCAACAAAAGCTATAAATCGCGCTTTGCACACGTGCTTTCAAATTGCTCCCGAAAGAGAAAACGCGTTCGCTGCGTGAAAAAGAAGCTCGGCTGCAGAGGTAACTGAAAACCTCCCGTCTCTCCGCCACAGTGCGTTTGGGTCAGATTCAAGTACATGGACGTTTAGGGCCAAAATCGGCTGATGCGTCGCCGTCTCGAGACCGACGGATCTACTTCTCTCTGGAGTTTTCTCTTCTTATTTGTTCCTCCAGGAAAGTCTGCAGATTTGAGGTTGAGCAGGCGACCTGGACGCGGGGCAGAACTGCGCCTCAATCCCCAGATAATTCCCAAATCCTGCAAGGCGCACACAGATTCCAGACCCCGTCCACCTGACCCTCATCAGTCCATTAGCCCGTTTGCCCCTTCGACATTTTGCCTCCTCTCGCCTCTTTTCACCTCCCACTACTGTTTCCCCGTTCCTCCAGGTCAATGCTCACCCTTGCTCGTGCGCCCTCTACTGACCCGCTTGGCCAAAGAGTCCCTGCTCAGTCGTCCCCTGGAACCTCGGAGACCACTCCCCGTCAGATTATTTGGACCCATGTGTGTGTGTAACCTTTAGCCTTTGCAGTCTTTTGCGCCGCCGTCTACGCTTGGTTCTTCGATCGTCCATAACTCTCCGGGGGCCTCACTTTACAAAAAAAAGTAAATGTTTTGGGTCATAGCAACCGGGCGCGGCCCCCCGAGGTCGCTACCCAAGCGAGGACCGTCGGTCATCAATACGTATTAGTCATTCTGAAATTACATCAGAGGGATGAGAGCATCGGGAGTTTCAGGTCAATTTTCTTCGAAGACTAAACATGTGTATTACTGAAAAAGCGTAGAGCTGTAATCATTCATTCAATCTCGGAGCCCATAATTATTCATTTTCCACAAATCTGGCTCCTTTGGGGAAAAAGCGTTGCTGTTCCCTGTAGTTGAGAAGCCACCCAGTTATTAGAGTCATGGCTTTCGCGGTGCCAGCTGGAGGGTACCCAGACCCAGGTTTCTCCCTCTGGACTCTGGGTTCTTTGGGTTTGGACAAGCACACAATGACTCCATAGCACAGAGGGACACAGTGATACACACAAATGCCGGCGAGCGAGTCAAGTAGAAGCCCTGAAAGGCAACATGATGCATCACCCATCCCATTTCAGCTCGGCGAGAGGGAGATACCATCAGCATCCGCAAACAAAGTGAGTGATAATGTGAAATACTGCACCTCCTGGCGCACAACACAGCCAAGACAAAGCCGGCGGGGCCTAGCATGTCGGCGTGACATCGCACCTTTTGGAATTACGAGTCGCTCTCCTCTCCGGAAAGTTTTTTTTTTTTTTTTGCGATTTCCTCCGAGCGCCTCTGCATCATCATATTCCATAAGCTTTGTCCGGGATTGTATTTCGACGGGCCCCCGTTTAGAGCGCTTAGAAAGAGCTAATCATCTCGCGCATTGAGGTGGTCGACCGTCAGCTAAAAAGCCAGGCAAAACCCTGAATAGGTTCATTTAATGCTGCCTCGAGTAAGACTCACACACACACACACACACACACACACACACACACACACACACACACACGGTTCAAATAGATTTCGAGTTTTCTGAGAGTTGAAAGGTTTTCTGCACT
>CAAKHG010029615.1:0-10947 GCA_901007715.1 Dactylopterus volitans
TGCCAGTATGTGCGTTTGCATGTGCGCATGTGTGTGTGTGTGTGTGTGTGTGTCTGAAACAGGGGTGACGGAAAGGGGAGTTTGGGTGAACTGGTTACTGTCATGGTGACCGGTGGGCAAAGTATCACTCACGGGTGGAGACTGGATCTCAAGCACATCCATCAAAGCACAGCCAGCTTACTATATTGGTTCCAATGGAGTTTACATTAAAAAAAAAAAAAAGACATTTAGTGTCTAATGCAATGTCGAATTATCATGCATGCATGAATGCAACACTAAGTAGTATGGTATCACTATCATTATGCTTTATTAGTGTTTTATGTAACATGAAATGTGACCTCCTTTCCCCTTTGGATTTGAAGTCCAAACTTAAGCGGGTTTACTTGTTTAATCCCGCGCTGGTTTACGCTGTTACCTTTTGAGGAGGCGGCCCCTGCTGCTGCCAATCGATAAGATGTGGTAAAGTAAACAATACTTGCAGTAATAGCAAGCAAAAGCAATGTTAGGCAAATATCACACGGGAGGTGAGGATATCCTCTGCAAATATTGATCACACTGCCACATCCACTGACATCACAGGGTGTACCTTTTTTTTTGTACTCATGAGGTGAATATTGTACAGCAGAAATGCCTCTTTTTTTTTTTCCTTCGATGCAGAATATGTCTGCTACAACTCTGGTAGGACCAAGCCATGTGCTACTGTCACGTGACCAAGGGAGTCAGAATCAGCCGTATTGGCCATGGATGTGAACGCGGATGGAATGTGACTCTGGCTTGAGCTTGTTCTCCATGAGCACAGAGATGAACAAAGAACGGCACAAGAGAGATTAAAAAAACAAAGCAAATAGACAATATACAAACATATGATACATACTGACAAAAGACTATATATATATGCATATATATATACAGGGAGAGATGAGTGTGAGATACACAACCATGACCGTGGTGTGTGAAGAACAGCCTCTTAATGCGAACAGTAGCACGGGAAAACATGGCAAGATTATTAAATCAGTCAGGCTATAATATACTATATGTGGCAATAATAACCTACTGCTGCTTCAGTACCAACAGAAATATATCAAACTTTTTTTCTTTTTTTTTTTTTAAAAGGAACGTTTTTCCAATATACAAGATCCTCTGAACTTCCAAATATCAACATCAGTACTAGCCTGAAACCCCTAGTGTCAGTTATGCTGCACCGCCCCAACACAAAAATCTCATTTTTTTCATCAGAGTAGACATTGTAATGGAACTACTGTAAGCTTCTTTTTTTTTTTTTTTTTTGCATGTGAGTCATGCAGATGTCACGGCGAATGAAATGTTCACTGACATAAGTTCACACGGTTCGTTGGAGTCCTGTGGAGAAGGGTTGCTGTGTCTATAGAGGATGTGTATCATGCCGCTAGACATACACTTACAGCACAAGGACACCAAATAATCACAATTACTCAGAAACACACTTTTTAGGCCCAAATTATTATGTATTTTGTCTTGTTGAGTTCCTTTTTAAAAAAAAAAAAAAAAAGATTCCAGTCCTTTGCAGAAATCGTGGAGTCCTTGAATGGAAAAAAAAAATGTTTACTTTATTTTAAAGGAAGTGGTAGATGGACACTGGTATCTTTTAACCTGCAGGATATTTATATGCAAAAAATGTGCTCGCCAGACATGAGCGTGATCACTGTAAGGGGCTTATCTTTTTCGTAAATTGTTCGTTTTGGCAATTTGGCAATGCTTCCCCTCTTCTCGCGGTGGGTTACACGTGTAGATTGATTCCGCTGTAATGTTCAATCAATCGGTTAGCTTAGCAGAATGTGGACTATTTGTCGTCCGGGGACTTTCTGAAGTCACATGCAAGAACTCAGCAAAAGTGGCGTGCCAGGCCAACAAATGGTCTGGCTCATTAATCTCTGTAGAGCTACTTTGGGTTTTTTTTTCTTACAGATTAAACAAAAAAGATCTAAGCTATTGATTATTGAGCTTTAGGAGCTGCTAGGCAGGTTTTGTTACCTTTGGACACAGCCAAGCACGCTGATTTCCCATGATTTAAGTCCGCAGACACCCGTCACCCTTTGGTTTGTGATTTTTGAAGACTTGTGTTTGGCATTTTGGCTTCTGCTGCCTTGGTTTTTGGAAGCCATAAGTGACATAGTTTGGACGGGAAGGTGGAGCGGGGCCGCCGGCCAGTTCAGTTCGCGAGGCGCAATCCATAGTTCACTTTTACTGTGACACTAATTTTGACATTCGGAATGAGCGACCGTCTTTCAGCGGAAGCAAACGCAAAACGACATTTTTGGGAAAACGCCAAAATGTCTGAAGCCTCTGCAAAGTGGAAAAAAACAACACGCAACGAAAAGGTCAAAGTTCAAAAAAGGGAGACTCCCGCAGTCATGTTGAATTTAGCCACAGTTTACTTAAAGGTTCCACAGATAAAACCAGCAATGGTCTTGGGCAAGAGTGATTTTTAACCTCTTACAAAAAACAAAAAACAAAACGCAGTTTCCTCTTGGACCTTCACATTTTTTTCATTGGGATACGTTTGTCAGAGATCACGGTCGGAAATTCCTCCCCAGTTCATGTGGGAACTCAAGCTTCGGCTTTATCCAGCGCTCACGCCGTCTCCCCACGCTGGCGCGCTGCCTTGTACGGCCACGCACTGACTTAAGCTCTCAGTCCACACAAAGATTAAAACACGCCAGTCAGAATGTGGCCAGTGGGTCACAGGTTAAAGAAATGAACAAAGAATTTGTCCGAGAATGTGGGGAAAGGGGTCACTGACATCCTGTTTTGAGGGAGCGGGGAGTGAGGGAAGGAGGGGGAGCCTGTCATGTGATTTATGTATAAATTACTCAGACCGTTTTCTGTTTGAGTCCATCAGCGGGCCCCAACGCACTCTGGAAAGCGCGGCGAGAGGTCACGCTCCAGATGTTTTGCGGCCTCCCCGCCTGACGCTTCTCGTAACTCTCTACGGCGTAAAAACAGGATTAATCTCTCTCAGTCATTGATTTCACGCGGAGATGAAAGAGGCTCACGTCGTCCCGCCTTTACTGTGTGTTGCGCCTGTACCTTTTCAAATCGGCCCCCCTTTATCAAATTAACAAGGTTGCGGTTATTTAAAAAAAAGAAACTAAAAAAAGAAAAGAGGAATTCTTAATGCAGCTGAAGTCGTGTGGCTGGAGCGCCGGAGGAGGCGGCAGAGGGAAGTCCTCGCTACCTTTGGCCCAGAGAGGAGAAAAATCCCTCTTAGATGTTGTTGCTTTGTCTTACTCATGTAACAGTGAGACCCAATTTAGTGGATTATGTCTGCTTCCCTGGAGCCCTGACAGGAACACCCAAGGGGAGAGTGGGTTATGAGAGCGCCGCTGCTCTCCCACCGGCTCCTGCTTCAAGCAAAGCCCACGTCCTCCTCCTCCTCATCATCACCTAGTTCTCTTTATTTCCTGTACCTTCAATGTCTCAGGACCTCCTCACCTTTTCCCCTGGTGCTTTGCACGCTGCGGCGAGGAGGTGAGAGAGGGCTCCTCACGTAACAGTAACCGGCCCTCCCCGCTCTGAAAAACACCTCCACCGGTCATCTGCCGCTCGGCTCTATCCCCGGCCCCCCTCCGGAGTGACTCCGCCGCTCTGGAAAAAAAAACAAAAAAAAACGTCTTTTACCGGCGACGGTCTCACTTTGGCGCGGTCAGGCGAGACTCCTCCATCCCTCCCGTCGCCGCCGCCGTCGCCCCTCCGCTCCCGCTCCCCACACCTCCACGCGCGGGGTCACATGCCTCCCTCCCCCGTTCCGCTTTCTCCCACTTGGAAGTGCCTGATAAAGACGAAAAAGAGCGCACCCGCAGAAGGGCGCTTGTTTGCTTAGCGTGCAGCTGTGAGTTGCGCGGGGACGGCAGCCCGGCGCTTCCCTCCCCCCCCCCCCCTCCCTCCCTCCCTCCCTCCCTCTCTTCCCCGGCCTTTTTCACACGGGCGTCATCTCAAACAGCTGTAAACCTGTAGACCTCAGATTTACGCTCGCACACTAAAACGCTGCAAAGAAACGATAGAGCGTCCCGTTCTTGTCCCGGCAAACAGCCTCTCCGCGCCGTCGCTGCAGGCTCGCCGCGCAGGCCGGCCCGCTAATTGTCGCAAGCGGGCAAGCGGCAAACCTGCACAACCATGAATCCATCGAGTGTGATTGGCTCTCTCGTCGGTTTCGATAAAGCCTCATCCGATGGGCTCCGGGAGGTCCGCCGTTCACCCCCCCCGGCGGGCATGTTTACACGCCACTCGGGGAGAGGTCAGCCGGTGACGAACGGCTTCCTTTTTCCTCCCACCTGTCACGGGCTGCGGTTATCTCCCCGATGCATTATGGGGAAGTGCCTGTCGCACGTCTGAAAGTGTCCATCAAGCCAACTTTTCTGGCGGCCCATTGTTCCTGTGATAAAAGCTTCCGAAAGTCAAGTCCAGACTGTCTGCGCTCCGTCCACTCGCAGTTGGCGTGTACAGGCTGTTCTCACCGCACGTAACAATGCAGGAAGTGCACACGACGACAAAGGGGTGATGCGCCGCCCTTCATTCACGGCAACTTTTTACCTAAACATAAAATTCAAGCGATTCTGAAACACTTTCGAGGCGCCGAAGCCGAACTTGTCCGGGCTCTCGCAGGAAATCTAAAATTGTGGTCAATGCAATTACAAGAAAATTGTTCCCAACGTTCCCTCATTCCCACAGTCATCAACGATTATCGTCACTTACCTTATCTTATCAGCGTTTCACAGTGACTTTGATCGTTTTTGTTTGTTTTGTTTATGATTACATGATTACATCACGCTTGCCTATTTTTGAGGTAGACAACAGATGTGCCGATGTGATTCATTTGTTCATTTTTTTTTTGGTTGACATGATTAATTTTGATGATTGAACACCAGGTTATGTTGACAATTGCGCATTTTTCACAGCATGTACGTTTATGTAAAAGAACTAGGGGATATAATAATGAGTTAGAATTAGGCCACGACCAAACTTGCCAAACTTTGTGCAACCTGTGCACAGCTAATTCAAACCTCAAGTAAATCCTGTAAAATACCGACGCACGCATGCGTCGGCTATAGAAGTATCCGGACCCCAGTCTTTCATAAACCCCCCCCTCTGTCCGACTGGAACCAGGGCAGACAAACAATATAATGACCTTTAGAAATATCAGAACCTTTCAGCCACACCACCTGCGTTAGAAGGTCAGCATGTCTGTGCGAATACTTATTGCACGCGGAAAGCACGACTAAGCATAACTTCGCTGGGACTTTATCCATTTGTTTTTCCTTGTTTATCACCAGCTCCGCCACAGACAGACATCCGTGTTGTCTGCTTTGGGAGGGCAAATTGCCCGCCCCCCCCATTTCCCCCTTAAGCCCCCAACTCTCTACCCTCCACCCACCCCCCACCCAACTCTTGTGATACAGTCAAACTTGAGACTGTGATGTCTGTTGCCACCCCGCAGCCTGGCGCTTTAAGGCGTCGCTCGCTCACGCTGAGGAAGGCAACATCTGGTTTGGACGGCAAAGGTCGGAGGTCACCCGAGCTTCAATTCGCTTCTTTTTCTTTTCTTTTTTTGTTTCTTTTTTAATGTCAAGCTGCACACGTTTTAGCAGACGACCCCAATGCGTTTCCAGCCGTGCGTCTTTGTTCGCGAGCGGCCATATTTCTCCAGGAACATCTCGGCCGCCTCGCTGGTCTGTGTGACCGTGGGCTGATTGAAGTTTTCCCCAACAGAAGTTCCGCTCACTTCACGCTGAGGCCATAAAATAAACCGCTCAGCGTGCTGCGGAGTCACCGAGTTCTCTCCGAGGGCCCGAACACAAAGAATGTTTGAGGTGAACAAACACAGCCCGTATACAGTGTGCGACCTCCCATTTGGCTTTTAGCACAGACGGACACACACACACACACACACACACACATATATGTGAACCTAGGCAGGCGCACACGGATGCACACACTAGTTTCAAAGATCACCCCCCTTTTTCCTCGCTCCCTCCCCTGCCCCCCCCGACCCTCCCTGCCCCCTTTCAGATTACGCATCACATGTCCTGTCACACAGCAGTGGTAGAAGGAGTGGACAAGCTCAACGCCGAGATGGCCGGGGGTGAAAATGCCGCTGGCCGACATCTACGTTCCTCACCACGCAGCCAATGTTACGTTTGCATATGCGCAAGAGCGATGGTGCGGGGCGCGGTGTTCTGCGACGCCATCGCGTATAGGATCTGGTTTGTGTAGCCTCTCTTAAAAGATTTCCTCCATCCTTCCTCTCCGCTATACAATCACTCACAGCGGTCTCCTTCTGAGCTACACTCTGGCAGGAACTCCTGGGGGGTGGACTTGGAAAAACAGCGATCCTTTGTGATGTCCTCAGAGGGGGGGAAAAAATGCATTTCCTCATATAGAGCAGAAGTCTTTCGAAGTTAAGACTTGCAGCCGGCACTTATTCCGAGATTAGCTTCCATCTTTATAAGAATTATCCTCTCCCCTGCATCGCTCTCAGTCTCAATTTTGCGATCCAGATGTTTGGTGCGTAACCTGCAGGCCTGGACGCGTCCCCCTGAGTGTTTTGCGCGCGATGACAGAGCGGCCCGCGTCCGAGCGGCCAGACAGCTTGCATAACACCCAGCATAACACCCGGAGACGCGTCAATTAAGTCAGAGTTCATTCGTAAGTAAAGCTCAACAGCCAAGCTCGTCGGAGAGAGAGCTTGTTGCGTGGCAACCAGCCGCCCCCCCCCGCCCCCTACTGCTCTGCAGGGCCTCTGCTGACATGGTTCTGTCCAGCTGTTTGGTTGCCCCGGAGACTGGTCTTGGGTCAGCACAGGTGTCGTATAGGTCCCGCGGAGGGGGCGGAGGTAAACCTGCTCAATGTTTTGTGCTAATGTGGAGGCGCGGACTCCACAGACAGCCTCCTACACAAAGATGGAGCTCGGTGGGAGTGGACAACATGAAGAGTGGGAGTTGGATTTGTGCTGTAGGTGCAGAGGGAGCAGTCAGTATGCAGCTCAAGAGGTTTGTATGTGCCACAGTTGTTGTTTTCTTGTTGTTGTTGGTGGGTTTTTTTGCCTTGTTATTGTAACACTGACATTTTTTCTTTTAATTTATTTCAAATTCAATTTGATACAAAATCTGGCTATTCAGGAGACGAGTCTACGATTTGTCATACTATTATATTACACTCGTCTACTATTTGTTTTGGTCATTAATTTCCAGGAAAAATATTCTTGCATAATTCTCACACACCATGCATCCCTGAGTTGAAGAATGAGTGGGTGGACATTTGTTTTATGTATCCTTGTTAACAGTCCGCCGCCCCCTCAATTCACCACACAAACACGATATTTATGTGAAATGAGATGATGGAAAATCATCTGGGATTTTTTTTTTTTTTTTTTTTTTGAAATGCACTTTGAGATAACATAAACAAGGCCGCATGTGTTGCATGAGAAGTGAGGCTCTTAACTGTACATCAAGTGTCCTCATCCCCCGTCGGTCCACAGGAAAGCCGTCTGTGTTCCGCAGAGTTGAAGTTGAGGACAAGCGGAGGAAGGGCGTCAACGGCCCCCGAGTCAAGTGGAGCTTTCCAGATGTTATGCGAAGGATGTGAGATCAGTCTGGTGAAGACTGGTGAAGCAAAACAGCGCCAGCGTCAATGCGATACCGCAGACGATCAGACGAGCGCGCACACGCGTATGCGCACACACGCGTGCGCATGCATGCTAAGCAACACGCAGAAGGCAACGGGCGCAATTTGACAGTTCTGACTTGAGCCTGGTGGCGAGTCACAGATGTTAGTGACCATTTTAGGAGTCTGCACCTCACGAAAGTCACGGATAATCTTCAGGCGCCGCAGCGCCGCTTTATCCTCTGCACTCCGGTGTCTTTATCGCCCTTCGTTACCTCAGCAGGCTTCTCCCGCGCCTTCCTGAGATGCTTGTAAGTGCCAGTATTTTTTCAGATGGTCAGAGAGGTTATTCTTTCTGGGCTCCATTTCATCGCTAACTAAGTGGGAGTTCTAATGACAGTAAAAAAAATAAAATAAATAACATTAAAAAAAATGGGCACCACTTAGCTTTACTTGTAGAATGTGACCAACATTTGTTTAGTTTTTTTGGAGGGTTTTTTTTCCCATGTTAAAAAAAACCCCCAAAACAATTAAGAAACACCAGGGACTGACGAATCAAGATGTCCGGCGCGGAACAGGGAGGCGAGGATCTGCCTCGTCTCCCACTGATCTCCAAACAAAGTGACGGGGTTTGCCTGTGGAACACAAGCACTGCACCTGTAAGTCGATCCAGAGCAGATGTGATCTCAGCATGTTTTCAGCGCTCCTCTACGAGGCATAAAGAAGGTACAGATGTGAAGGATGGGCAGGGGTCTTCGGACCTGTAGTTTCCATTGTGTACATACGGGAAAACAGCAGCATCTTATAGTCAGCTAATAGTGTAGTTAAGTTATATTCAAACATTATGTTTTGCTTATATGTTTAAACTGATGGTATTTACATTGGCGCAAACGTTCCCGTTCATGCTAAATCTTTGTTCTTTTATGTTATTTTAGCACAGACTTAACCTCCTCATATCCCACAGGAGCGGGGAGGGAGGGGAAGAAAAAAGAATCCACTTTCAGCAACCCTGGCCGGTCGGCAGATCATGTGACCCAAACGAGGGACAACTTTAACCCCCGAAAGCATTCCCACTGCTAAATCTGTTGTAACAGAAGGAAATGAGTTCAGTGTTTTGCAGACAGAGACCGTTCCTCCTCTAATTGAGAACCAGGTTCCGCTTGTGCTTCTTTATTTTTTCTTTTTTTTCTTTTTTCCGCTCCACAAATACCTCACCAGCTTTGCGAGGCAAAGTGTCTTTGAGGCATTAAAAACCCAGCTAATGAGACACCAAACACGGCTCTACCCCGGCGACCTTTGCTGGCTCGTCCGCCGTGACATTCTCATCCACTTGGCATCTTCCCAAACACGCTGTACGTCCTTGACCGCTGCCAGAACCATTGTCCGAGCAGAATGGGACAAGAGAGTTGGCCCGCGGTTCCACCTGTTTCAGCTGTTTTGGCCATTAGCTCCAATCAGTGCTATCGAATCTCTTTCCTGTCATGGGAAAGTGGCCGTCTCCTCTGGAAAAATCCCCCCTCACCCCCCTACACACACACACACAGATTTGATCAGTGGCCAAAGGGTGGGGACGTCTGTGGGGGCGACCCCAAAGGCTTTTCGACTCTGTACATGTGCAATGGGAAATGTTGGACCTCCCGAAAGAGGGGAATAATTTCCTCGCTGGACTCTCTGCATGATGCTCTTAAAGCTCCTTAAGAGTTCACATTCCTCAGGGAGCCCCTGCCAGCGCGCATCATTTGTCATCAGGCTGACTTTTTAAAAGTGAGAAATGCGCGTTTCTGTCCCCCCTCGGCAAAACGAGGCAGACCTTTTTAAGAGCGGCGGGAAAATGGATATGGTAGCGCAGGAATTAACTGTTATGTTCGTAAAATCAGCTGGTCAGACGTGGCATTTTCCCCATGAGCGCATATGTGTGCGCAGCATCCATCCTCCGCATGCACCGACGATTGGAAAGTGTTCCGGGAGCGGGATGAGTTTTCGATGTCTAAGCAAGCAGCGAGCGAGCGAGCGAGGACCGCGCCGGCGGTCAAGGCAATGAACCCTCAAAGACGTTTTTGGTTTGGTTTTTTTTTTTTTGACAAGTTTTCAGTCATTTTTATTCAAATCACCACAACAATTCCAAATGAAATCAAATGTGTCATGTTGGGAAAACAGAGGCACATGAATTTTATTTATTTATTTATTTTTTGGCAACACAGCGAGGATAGAAGGATAGGAAGAGCAGAACAGGCCATTACTTTTTCGTTGGGTTTGCGCTCATTGAACTGAGCCTGTCGTCAAAGCAATGTATTCAACAAATAGGATGGAAGGACCCCCCTCCCGCCTCATCACGCCTCCTTCACGTACGTTCTCACCGCCACCACGTCGCCCATTATGCATTTCTGCGGAAAGAGAGGGACAGAGGAAGTCAGGATGCCAGAAGATGCAAGGTTGAGGACAAGTTATACACTTCTTAGTTTTTTTTCGGGCCGCAGCTGTCGTGCATGCCGCTGGAAAAAAAAAAGAAAAGAAACAAAAACACATTATCATGATCCAGTTAATAGTTTTTGATCTAAATCTGGGGGGTTCTGTTGTCATTTTCCGTTTGGCTTTTAGGATGCATGAGATTTTCCATCAACAGCGAGGAGGTTCTTGCTGCTGGTCAGCAGGATTATGCAACAAGGAGCAGGTGCGTCTTTGATGGAACTCAGTGGAAAGTCGGAGGTCAAGAAGATCAATCGGAAGGCTGGCTTCATTTATTCTTGTGTGTGTGTGTGTGTGTCGGGGTGTGTGTGTGACTTCTCTGGATATTGTCAGCGAGACGCTCTGTCAAGACAAAAATGTGGGATTTTTACTGCAGATCCAGATTAAAAACGTGTTTTTTCCCCCCTTTCACTATATCGGGATTATCAGCGTAGAGTGGAGAGAAAACCGCTAGTTTTAACCATATTGCGCATGAGAAATGAGCGATCCGACCAAGCAGCCCTCATTTTACGAAGCACAAACGCAAGGTTGATCATTTCGAGCCACGCATTTCGCAGCCCACCTCATAATCTGTCTTAATCCGGAAATCATGCGCGCACGTCACCAACTTTTTTTTTTTTTTTCCCCTAACATCCTTACCGCTATCAACTTTCCGTCCGTCACCTCCCTCTCGATATTTGTCTCTTTGCCGTCCCAGCTCTGTTTCTGCACAAGTTTGCCGTTTTCCAGGGTCACCACGGTCTGCGGGGCACACAACAACACACACGAGCCGTTACCCTCCCCGCGCGGCAGGCACCCGCGGCCGCCGCCGGGACCCCCCCACTCCCGCCGCCGGGACCCTGG
>CAAKHG010029622.1:6991-20307 GCA_901007715.1 Dactylopterus volitans
TGGTAATGAAAACGACTGAACGCCAGTGAGAGTCGAATCACAGGAGGCAGGATAATTCCTGATCCCACCAGTTTTACAGGAAAACATGGCAGATGATATTCCTGAGGTTTCAATGTCAGCGATTTCTCACCTCTGGTCCAACCACCTTTTTGTTTCTTCTCTGGCACCTCTTAACGATACCAGTTCTTTTCTCTTGGCTGTGCAGCACCCTCGTGCTGCACAGCCAATCTTTTAAATAGCTCTCCATATCTGCTGACATTTCCTCCCGTCCCTTATCGCATCACACATATGTGGATCGAACTTTGAAAAGTTGCTGTTCTGGTGAATAAGAGCGCTGCGTCTTTCCAGGACTAACAGCCCACCCTGCCTCAGCTATAAAATATCTTGTCTCCTTACCCAGTGTCGCTATGGTTTGGACAACTATATCACAACCGAGCAGTGGAGGTCGGCAAGGAGCACATGCTTGGCGCTGGTAAGATTTATTTTATTATAGCTTGTGTTGAAAAATAGCTCTTGCACATTTAAAGCCTCAAAGAATGAGCACACTGCTGGCCTTACAAATGGAAAGTTGAATTTATAAACAATAAAACACCTTTGATCATTTCAGTACACTCAGAGGTTTGATGCTGTAGCCTTACCAGGTTTGGTATGACATTTGTCATATGTGCGCAAAGTAGCTGGATGTTCTGTAAGGTGTACCTATTGAAGTAAAACTGTCGACCACTTCAAGATTAAACCACTTAAATCATCCTTTTGACTTACTCACTAGGCTGGAAACACATCGAGTCTGTCGCCTTCTGCAGATACAGCAGGTGTGTTTGTTCTTGCAACAGTATAATTGTCTCGTGTCACACCTGAATTCAAAGGGACAGCCACGCTCACACTAACACTTAGGTGATAAAATGTGCTCCCATGCAGGCCTTCCCTGGAGTGTGACAGAGGAGCATGGTGACAGTGCGGATGTTGGTAATAAAATGACAGGTCTTAGGAGGTCACTGTCCTATTTGAGACCCTCAACCCCACCACCTCAGCCAGCCGCTTTAAATAGGCCTCTGCCAACATTTGCTTGTGGTAAGACAAACAGAATAGGCCTGGAAAGAGTGTATTTCCAAACTGTTTTTTTTTTTTTTTTTAGTCAGGATCAAACAGCAAACAATTGTAACAGCTTTCTTTTTGCCCTCAGGTATGTTCCGGTCTAAAAGAGAGGCTCCATCTGTTCCCTTGGACGCTGGTCTCCATAACGACACCACTGTTAATTATGCCAACATCCCCATTAGCTCCCTATTGGCTAAAACTAACAGCGAGTGTCTCCACACCGAGCTGGACCAGCAAGAGCCCAGTTCATATCTGATGTCAGGTGCTCAATGCGCTGTCCCAGGTAAAACTTTGCGGCTCTGCAGACTCAGAAACAACACCTAGCCATTTTAGCGTTTTCTTTACCTGCTGTGTCTTTTTTGATCTGACCTATGTCATCCTATGTCAGATTTTATTTTTTTTTGCAACGGGGTGATACCCATGGTGCATATTTTGCATCAGTAGATTCGTTTCATGATGGACAATGAACAAAGGCAGGGTGATTATTTTCCAGCGTACATTTGCTCTCCCTGTAGCGATGCATGTTATTATAGAGCTGTGCCTGTTATTAGCATGGAGAAATTGTTTTAATGAGAAAAAACATGAATTTATTTTTACTCCTGAAGACTAATTTATGAGCCATTTTCACAATTTAAAACACTGACATAAAATGAAATACTAAGGTACTGGAAAAGTAGATTTCACAATAAAACATATGACAGATTGAAACACTGTTGAAATGTTATATATGCCAACAATAACAATAGAGAAAATGTTGTAAGGTACAGCTTTAAAAGAGGTCAATATATGAGAACATTGCATGATATATCACTGCATGTTTCTGTTAAAGAACACTACAGTAAAGATGAAAAATCATTTGCATTTCCTTTTTTCTCCCCACTGCTTTCCAAGGCAAAGGAGGTCTCCATCAGGTACACCCACCTCAACATCACTACCATGGAAACGGCTCAGAGAGTGGGGGCGGAGCACGCTCAGGGCAGGGAGGACGGACTGACTCAGCTGGAGAGCAGGCGGCGAGGGCCACCAAACTGACTCTGCTACCCCCAGCTTGAATCAGACAGTTTCCAGTGCTTATTTTCTCCCTCGCTCTGAAAAAAAATGCTCCCCAGTTATTGTAATACTGAAAAGCACACCAACACCTCTGCCGCTGAACAGAAATTCCCACACAACAATCCATTCCACTAATAATAAAAATCTAGGAAATACAAGGGAAGCCTCTAGTGCAGCTGCTTGCAGGAAAAATTGTCATTTCTCTGTGCAGTCTTCTTTGTGCATATAGTAGTGCTGTCCTGCATATCACTTGACAATTTTCAAAATTAAAAAAAATTAGATTTTGGCAGCATGGCAATTTTATCAGCTATGGTAACTGTCACAGGAGAACTGACCGCTGAAATGTAACAGTGTTATTCTGAGAAACTGATTAAATAAGTTTTATACATAGCACATATAGATGCACAGCACTGATCTGCAATGTCACTGTGTAATTTCTTTTTGAATTTATTTTATTAATCGGTAGATTAAGTTTTTCCTGATTGGAACACCATTTGAGTATGGATCTATTCATTGTTCCCTCTGTTACCAAGGTGGTAAACATTTGTATCATTTATCACAATGTAGGAGCAGAAAATAATCACACAATGACATCGAGCCTTCCTCATCACACTGACACCCAGCAATTGACTGTTAAAGAGTCCCAGCTTGCTTTGCTATCAATCCACATCAGTGCTTAAAAGCATTCGATTGGAATAAGCAGCTTAGAGTTATATCTCAGGTGCAAATTACATTAATCCAGGCCCATGTGGCCAAAGCAGGACATGACTGAGTAATCAGCCAGGCAGTAACATTTTTCATCACAGTAATCAATGCCTCCCCTTCTGGTCTGTGAGAGGGCAGGAACCGATGAATGGAAAATCACCGTGTGTGTTCCAATTTCTCACCTCCCTCATGAAATCATCAGTACAAATTGTCCAATATTTGAAGGTGATTTCTTTTTAGAGTGGCGGTTCCCGCAGGGGTGTCCAGGAGGAGACGAGGAAAAACAACGTGAGGAGGGGGGTGACGGAAAATTGCCTGTTTACCACGAGCAGCTTGTTACATTAGAAACTGCTTTCCTATACAGGATGTGTAAATAGTAAAAGCTTTTATTTATGCCAAAATAAAATGAATTATATATTGAATTATAGCAAACTATATTTTTCAAATATTGTCATCTTTTTATGTTGTTGACACATCTATCTTACTGAATAATAAAGATTGCTGTTACGTTTTCAGGCCCCAGGTTTCAGTGCTTCTTACATGTCTGTATGTTGATTTAAAGCAGATTTTTAATATAGAGGCTATACTGTCTTACAGTATTTCAGCAGACCAATGTATGAATTTCCACACTGCAACAGCCTTTGAGGGGCAGTATCAGCCACTTCTACAATGAGCAACAGATGGATGCAGCCAAACTGTCTGACACCAATTAGCTAATATCTCACACTTGTCTTCACTCAGCAGCTTAACCACATTATTTGGTTAAAAGTGACTTAAGCGGTCATGAAAAACACCTACAAAATTAATGTGGCTTTTTTGGAGTGAAGCACTGCTGGATTTTCTGTTTTTATACACCAGTCATTTTTGCTGCATCTGCTTGACATTAGATTTAAAAATAAATGTAACTACTGACTACCAGACTAGTGTGTAAACTACTGAGTCTTTATTTCATCTGTACAAAAACTAATCATCCAATCCATTATTAAAAAAAAAAAACACCCAAGTGATTTATAAGAAATCTCTCATATGCACAGTATGTACAATCAACCAAAAGTTCATTCATTCAGAGATTTAAAAAATTGACAACAAAATACTAGAAAGTACAAAACTTTTTCATGGAAAACACTGATTCTCCTGCAGTGACATTGGGGGAATGTGTGGGAGTAGCATACGCTGTGTGTGGTTGCAGAGGAGAATATTTCAGCTCACTGAACCTTCACTGACTTAGCGGGGATCAGCCAAGCTTCTCAGAGCTCATTGTGGATGAGTCCTTGGCGAGAGATTTTGTTGTTCAAGTCCTGCATGTGTTTCTTCATCTAAAAGCAAAACAAAGTATGAACAGTCAATGACAACATCTCTCCCTCTTGCTTTTATTTCCATCTCTAACACTGGCCTTTAACATACACCAGCTCTTGTAGATTGGAATCTTTGCAGTGGTGGGTTTACTTTTGCCTTGTGATGCAGCTGAATTCTCACGCAATTGGCGGGATCACAATTTCACTCTCACTCCAAAATGCATTTTACAAGGTTTCAACCAAAAGTGTTTGTGCCAAGGCCAGTGTGGCCCGGACCAGGCAGTGTCCAATAGACTGCAGCTATGGGCATAAATTAGAACGGTCTGAAACAACAAATGGCATCTCTTTAAGAGGCAAGCGAAATGCTCCTTTAACATCAGTTATATCTGAGCTGATGAGTATAACCTCATTGAAAAAACGGCACGTTTTCACTTTTCTCATGACCGTTTCTCGTTATGTAGGTGGTTCATCCATTGACCTGCCTGCATACATTTGAAAATTAGGTTAGATTTGCCCTGGCAATGAAAGAAACAATTATCATCAAGGGAGCTAATATTCAGTCCAACCATTGGTCACCTCCCAAACATTTGGTAGAATCATCTAGAACATATGTCAATAACTTTGCTCAAACCTTGAGCTACTATAATACCTACTGTATATACCTCAGCCAATGTAGATTTTGTTAGAAATGTTGATACTGAACTATTTAAAGAAAACATCTCATACCTTAAAAATATTTCAAAAAGCGTTTTTCATCTGCAGAGCTTTTACAGTTAAACATTGGGGATTATCCTACTCCTTTGTAATATATTTAGTTAGCAAAAAACCCCAACTATCTTTTAAAGATGTAAAACAGTTTTCAGAAATATGCTACGGTTAACATTCAGCCTCTTTTTCATTGTATCTGCATAGAACTTGCTTGGTGGTGCTTGATGTGGACTATAATCTAGCAGACAAGCTTGTTATCCTTCCTTACCTTGTAGCCCATCTCCCTGGTCTTCTCAGCAAGTGTGTTGTACTTCTCCTGGTTCCTCTTAATGTGTTCTTTGTCTCCTAAAGCCTCTACGTGTTGTAACTTCTGGTGGGAAAGCTCCAGTTGCTCCTGGTAATGGGTGTGCTTCTCCACCTTCGTCTCAAAGTGATGCAGCTCCTCCTAAATGAACAAGGAAAGGAGGGCGGCTAACATCAAGGGATGTCAGTTTAGTTCACCTTCAATTACATGCACAACTGCACAAGGGAGCCCGATATGCATTTCAAGTACTGACTAGAGAGGGAATGTCACAGAAAATTTTAGCTGAAAATTTTAATGTGATACACCTGATCTTGAACCATGAGATCTTTTTTTTTCAAAAAATGAAGCTTAGTGTTCAGTTTAATGTTTAGTTAATGGGACAAAGGGTGAAGGGTAATGTGAACCCCAATGACAGAAAGGAGAGTGAGACACTTTCAAATGTGTCATGCATAAAATGTGATCCTAATGAGGTGCACTGAGCTTTATCTCACCACTTTAAAAATAGGACCAACTACACTCCAAAGTCAATGCAGCTTTTACAAGAAGAGTACTTGATTAAAACATTTTAAATTCTAAAGCTTGATTGGTGGCAGCGTGCTGGATCAACGCATAGCCTACTTCAGTGGCCTACGCTGTTGAAAGAATAAATTCTCATGCATTTGCCTCACTCTGCACCTACAAAAAGCTAGTTCGAATGACTCTCTTCTCCTGCTTAAAATGGCAACTGAAGCTGAGTGGATCATGTTGGAGTTTGAGCCAATAAACGTTGAAAAACAATCACGGTGATGGCAACAGAAAAACAATAATTTATCACCAGCACCTCGCCCTCGGCGACACGGTGGTGTGCACCGTTGCTTCATAGCAAGAAGGTTGCAGGTTCGATTCCTGGCCTGGAAGCTTTTTATTTGGAGTTTGCATGCTCTCTCCGTGTCTGCGTGGGTTCTCTCTGGGTACTCCGGCTTCCTCCCACCTCCAAGAGCATGCTGAGGTTACTTGGCTACTTTCAATTGCCCTTAGTTGTGCATGTGAGTGTAAGTGGTTGTCTGTCCTTCATGTGGCCCCGCGATGAGGTGGTGACTCGTCCAGGATGTACCCCGCCGTTCGTGAATTGTCAGCTGGGATCGGCTCCAGCACGACCGCAACCCGGTAATCGAAATAAGCGGAAGACAATGAGATGACATACCTCGCCCCCTCATAATTACTTTCTGACTTGTATCGGATGTTGTCAGCCATCTACATTTGATTGATTCCCTCATTTTCTCTGCGCTCACATAAACTGTGTTATAACACAGCCAAAATTTCAATATAGCTGTTCTCATGTACATATTTAATATGGCAAGTGCATGTTATACAACTGTCACTTCCAAACCATGTCACACGTTCTGATTTTTAATTCCAACCTCCTCCGTCAAATTCAACATCCACATAAAAAAAAAAAAACGTGTTGTGATTTCAGTTATTTTGAAGTAAAATGATCACCCAGAGAGAAAGGTATTAGAGACAGAACGCTATTTGTCAACATTACACTGAGTTGATGCAGAGATGCCCCTCTCACTTGAATGGCAAGCAGTTTTTCAGGTCTGAAATGTAACTAAATCTATTGACTTAGCACAGCGTATGCATCGATGCAAAGCCCAGGGTCATCGTCAACATGTACAGTAACTACTATAATTATATTATTATAATTATAATATACTTTATCTGGTTTAAGGATCAAAATTTAAATGTACCCTGAAAAATCAGCTATAAATTAACAGTATGGGCCTGGAGGATGGATGGGAAAGACTAGGGACAAGGCTTTGAGATGAGTTGTAATTTAGTTTTAAGCTGGGAGTGGTTAATAATGTTGCGTTAAAAATGGCATTTCCATCTCCTCGGCCAGCAGAGTATGCGTGTATGCTGTACTTATGTCATTAATTTAATACAAAATCATAAATCAAGTTTAAGAGACTGCAAGTAGCCAAAAAGAAAAAAAAAGGACAAGAATCTGTCACAAAAGAGTTACCTTTAGAGAGTCCAGTTCATCATCACTGAGGTTGGCTCTTTTGGCAGCCTCCCACAGTTCAATCACACGAGGCTCACGAAACTCTTCAGAGGAACAGAGGACAGAGAGAGAGAAAAAATCAAGAGACAGAAAGACTATTTAGAGTCTCAACCAATACATGGAGATTGAGCTTTGAAGAGAGCCAGTAACCTTGAATGTTTGACATAATGTAACCATAACAACAAGCTACCATCATTTGATAGAAACGATATAGAACAGAACACTGATTGCAGTGAAAACTTGGCTTGTCAAAAATTTCATTTAAAAACCTTGAAGAACAACAAAAGTGAATAACAAAACCAAACAAAAATAAACAGGGACACTGTTTTGTGCAGGTAGTTGAGTAAGGAATATCATGAGGGGAAGTAGCAGAGAGGAAGAAAAGTATTTCTATGAATCAGCAGAAAGAACATCACCTCTATCCAAAACCCTAAATACAGTCCAACTGAAATGCACACAACAGAGACCCAACACATATTCTGCGATACTAGACCTAAAGTAACAGATAAAAATCTATGGAGGGGGCTATGTGAACTATGAAAAAATGAAATCTTGACAGAGCACTACATGTTTTCTCTGGTTTAATTAGCATGGCAAGCATTTTATATAACTCAATATTAGCACAGCTCACTGTCTCAGGTAGGTCCTTCACATAGGTTTTCTTTGTAAAGTGGTTATGTTATTGACACTTCCAACTGTGGTATGGCATAGTGTGTTATGATGATTATAGTGTGTGTGTGCGCGCGCGTGCGTGCGTGTACGCGTGTGCTTTTTCTCACCACTTTCTCCAGTGAAGCCCTCATGGCTGAGCTTTCGGAGGCGCTCAAAGCCTTGGTTGAGGCCTTTCATTTTCTGCTTCAGCTCCGTGTGCTTCTGATGCAGCACATGCTCTTTAGCGTCGCCCTCCAAGGGAGAGATCACATTCTTGTGTATTTCTATTGTAACAAAGAGACAGATGGAAAAGAAAAGAGAGGAAGAGAAGACGGTGGGACAGGTTAGGAAGTCAATTCAATTAAATTTCATTGATCTAGTGCCAAATCAGAACAGAAGCTATAGTTTTATCTCAGGGCAATTGTCACATACTTGTGATAGAGCAGGTCTAAACCACACTCTTTTTTTTAGATTATAGAGAGCCAACAAGCAGTGGCCAACAGTGGTACATACATACATATATGCATATACATATATGCCTCCACTGGGAGAACACATTTACAAATAGAGATATGTAGACTAGTAATAACATTGACAATAACAATACTAAAAACAATACTACTACCACTAATACTACTAATAATACTACCACAAATAATATGACCCTACAGCGTGGAGGAGTAGGGAGTAGAGGTGAGAGCCACCTTCTCTTTCACACACTTTAATTCCTGCATGTTGGGTCATAAAGTAGACCTGAATATTTGATTTCAGCATGATAGTATTAAACTAGTTTTCCATTGTACACTATGTGTAATCTGCATTTTACTGAAAATCAGTCCCGCACTGGATTCAGACTCATGTCCCCCTGGTGTGAGGTGGATGTGCTACCAAAGAGGCTGAAAACCATTGGTCGCCAGTAGACCTCTTTATGTGTGGGAGTGAGGGTTAATTTGTTGTGCCAAAGTCTACCCGCTGGCCTCCGTTACATACAGACAGGCTGTTTTCATCCATTGTGTAAGAAGAACTCTAATCAAAGTGGAGCATGTCGGTATGGCCTGAGAAGACAGGAAGCCACTTGTGCATTCAGGGTGTTGAACGAGTTTTACCTTTAGAGCAAAAAGCAAAACCAGAACTCCTTTTCGAAGTTTTATCTGTCATGTAGCACAACTTTTAATATTTATGTCATTCTACTGCCTAGATGGAAACATCATCTCTCCAGCTGGGAAGTTTCTCTTGAAGCCACGCTTGCAGTTTAGCCAGCTGTTTGGTTTGAAGAATAGAATTGGGTATTATCAGCATCACAACAAAAGGTTATGGAGCATTTCCTACCTACATTGCCCAAAGGATTTAAAAGGTCAATAAGATTGGTCTATGCGTCCAGCCTCGCGGAACCACAAGACGGTCACATGCACTGAGGATTATTTATCAACATGTACAAATTAAAAGAGATTTCAAAAAACTTAAACAATTTCATGTAATTAATGCCAATCAAATGTTCCAGCCTCTGAAATAGGACGTGATGGTCATTGCTGTCAAATGCACCACTGAAATCTAATAAGACTAACACAGAGACAAAAGGGAAAATATTAGCCAACTGAGAGAAGAAAATCCTTGAGTAAACTAGATGAGATGGGATCGTGGTTTCACGATGTTAGGTTCGATGAAGAGAACACTGAAGTTAATTCAAAAGGGTCAATCGGAAGAAAACTGTCTAAAAAATGCAGTTGTACAGCTACTTCCAAGGATCCTGATTAAGATGAACTTAGTTACACTAGTTGCTGATAGACGTGATGGGCAAACGTTATGAAATAATGGCCTTAAGGAAGAGGAGCCTGTGGAAAAACTATAAATGTTAATTTTCAATGTCATATGCCAGAACAAGGTAACAAATATGGTTAAATCAATGAGTAGGTATACAGTATTTGCACTCTGAGAGAAGCTAGTTGAGTCTAATAAAGAGATAAAAGCAGTGCCCAGGCTCATTATCAACAGTACAGTAACTACTATCATTACTAACACTGGTGCCCCAGTGTCCCCAGCTTCTCAACAAGACCAGTGATGCCTTGTATTACATTCCCCTCAGTTCGTGCTGTGCAACGCTCTCACTAAGGAGAGAGATGGCATCTACAGTATTGGCACAGAGACATCTGAGACACTGTGTAATGTCTTGGATGGAGAAAAGGCTATAGATTTGGACAAGCAAGTGTCTGCTGAGGGTCTGTTTGGTCAGTTGCTCAATGCCATATGAGCAAAATTTGAGCTGCAGAAGAGACAGACAGAGGCTCTGCACGGCATCAATCCCCAACATGATGCTAAGACCAAATCACCTACAAGCACATGTAGGCATGCAGTGCCTCTGCTTCCAACCAAGGGGAGAATGCCTTGTAAAAACTAATAGGTGAAGTAGCAACCTCCTGCTAGCATTCAATGCCAGTTGGTCTGGAACAAGGGTCTGCCACCAGACTTCCTGAAGGATTCAGTGCCTAGGAGAAAGCCGCCACATTCCTCCTAGCTTTGAGACTGAGTGGGGATGGGCTGCGGCAGCATAGAGACACTGCTTCCCCTCATTCATTGCTGATCAAGTAGTTTCTTCAGGGTTATGTTCGGGGGTCCGCTGGCACTGTTCTCCCTTAACACAGGGTCCCAAACACACACCCCTGATGCACACAAATGCACTTGTGTTATCTCAAATTTCTCAGGTAACCACAGAAAATGTAATAATTTTCCATTTTTGTAGTACCCCAATGAAGGTGCCTTTAGTTCATGGGAACTGATGGGCATGATGGCATCTATGATTGCTTTTAAAGATTTAAGCGCTTAAATGCTGGACTTGATTTCACCGGCTGTATGGGCAGCAGCGCCTTCAGAGGATACTGACAATATCCACCTCCGTCCTTGGTGGGAGCTAGACCTGCCAAGCAGAGATTCCGCTACACGGAGGATGTCTTTTTGCGAGGTGGTGTTAACAGATGCCTCCGTGGTGAGGACAGAGGCAAACGCTCTCTTTCCCAGCTAAAACTGTCTGGCTCCCTACTGCTGTGGTACAGTGTTGATTTGCCATCTCTCAGGGCCACCCACGTTCTGGGCTGCTTGAGCCTGGGGGCAGATCTTCTCTCCAAAGCGGGGCCTCCTGTCACAGAGGGGAGGCTGCACCCGTTGGTGGTAAGTGAGGTTTGGAAATGCTTGGACAGACCAGAAGTGGACCTTATTGTCACCAGGGGAAATACTCACTGTCCCCTGTTCTTTTCCAAAAATAGACCATGGGTGCGCTGAAAGCGTTCCTGTACATGTTTCCCCCAGTGGAAATGGAGAGGGTGCGCTGACAGGGTGTGTTTCTGATCCTGGTTGCTCCTCAATAGCCAACAAAAGCCTGGTTTGCCAAATAATCAGCCTGCTGGCTGCAAGGCCTTGGCAGCTTCCTCTCTGCAGGGATCTGCTCACTTAGGTGGGAAGGGAGGTGGTTCATCCGCCCAGAACTGTGGTGGCTGCATGCCAGCTTGCTGAGAGGTCTTGTGTGATGGCTCACAGTCTGCTGTCAAGTGTGGTGGCCACAATCCAGAGTGCTGTAGTATCATCCACTCAGAGCCTCTATGCTGACATCCAGCAGGCTCTTTTGTAGCGTTGTCAGGATTGGAATGTCATACTATTTTAGTGCTCTATTTTGGAAGTATTGATGTCCTCTAGGAACAGTTGGACAACAGTCTCTCCTTTTCCTTTTATTTGGCAGCTTATGTGCTTGTCATGCTGCTCTTAATGGCGTGTTGTCGAGTGCTCACCCTTGTCATAAGCTTTTTGAAGGAAGTCTGCTGGCTTGAGCCTAGTCTAGTGTTCCGTCATTGGATTCGGCTTTGGTGCTCAAGGATCTTTGTAGTTCGCCTTTGAGCCCAAGTCTGTTGATGTGATTCTATATGATTCTAGTTCTGTGGCTGCTCTGCAGGGGCATGAATGCATGTCCCATACTATGTGTGTTGAATAAAGTGAACTGATTGAGGGGCAACAAGTAATTCTGGCAATAACTTATGTTCCCTAAAGGACAGGGACGAGGTACAACACTTGGCTGCCCAGCTGTGCAAGTGGGCTTGGTAAAGAGCAGTTAAAACTGAAGGATGACAGTGATGACAGTTGCTTTTAAGTGTGGGGAGCCTAACATGTGAAAAGACATGTCTTCAGTCAGGCCACATGACGGTGGGATATCCCATCCAATATGTTCCTCTCTTTCAAAGAACAGAAATTATAGTCATAACTATTTTTTTTAAAGAGTTACTGACTCTGTGCAGTGATATCCACTGTAGAAACACATCTGTCTGTATTGCAGTGCTGTCTGAGGGACCATCTATTATTAGTTTTTGGCCTTGTCGCTTTTTTCTTTAGATTCTTTTATTCCATGTTCAGGAGCTCACTTAAAATTGTTTAATTTTGCTGGGCAGTAGTATTAGTTGCTCTGATCTCTTACATAGCACAACTTCTGGCCATCTGCATGAGCTGTGTCAGTGGTGAGTCAGTCACATCGTGCTTCTTACTTAAAAATGCATGAAAAGTTTGCATACGGAGTACAAGAGTCTGTCCATAGAAATTTTCTTTTTATAGCAGATAACGTAAGCTACAACAAGATCAAGCGAGCAAAGCAGTTTAGTGTATGTATGTGTGGCATTTATTCAGTTGGCTCAAGTTGGCTGGCTGACATAACAAAGACTAGATCTTGTTTCTGTTACTAGTTCGTCAACAAGACCAACTTCCTGGAGAAGTACAGTTTACTTCTCCAGGAAGTTGGTTAGATTGGTTAGATAGTCATACATTTCCATGGACACTAAGATAACATGAGAACTTTTTTCCCATTTTGAAGGAAAATTGCCCCACAGTATGAATACATTCTGATTTGATTTTGATAGTAACCGTTGTATAATCTCAATATTATACTTGAAAGTGTGCTTACGCATAATTACGCAGCAGGATCACGCCTGCAGGATCTGTGATACATACAGACTTTGGCAAACGTCAAAAATCATTTCATGCATGTTTCAGCACATCTTCTCAAGTATATTGCTAAATCAAATATTTATACACACAACCAGAGTTGGCATCGTTTTCTCAGTGGTTGGTATGCTGAGTGGTTAGAACTTCTTGGAGATGTCAACTAGGTGGTGATCCTTAGACGTGTTTATATTTATGCTTCCATCGCACAGTCACTGAGCCACCCTGGCTTCCCTGCTGCTTGACAACCCCCAAGGTTAAGTTACGGTTACACCAGAAAAAAGTGGCTGGCCAACTAACAAATGCTGATGATTGCGTTCCCATGGTGCAGAGTCATGCTTCCAATTCACAAAGCCTAGTAACCAACAAGACACATTTAATACATATGACATGGTATCAAAAGTGGTTGGGGGTTGTGTTCAGGTTATGGTGGGTATGTGGGTGGTTTAGTTTGCAGCACAGTTAGATGAGGACAGAAGTTGGAGAAATAAGC
>CAAKHG010029625.1:2918-13733 GCA_901007715.1 Dactylopterus volitans
TTCTTCACAGCTTTAAAAAAAAAAAAAAAAAAAAAAAATCACAATCACACTTCTGGGCAGGACGACATCATTTTCAGTGTCTTTCACAGCTCCTGCAAAGTCACTGCTGAAATAATGATGTTTTTCGTCTGATTGGATCAAGTCTGGTTTGGTTGTAAAGTCGACTTGGGTCGAGAAGAAAAAATTGGGATTTTTTTGAGTATGAACAATAACGATTTAAGTTTAGAGAATCGTGGTAAAAAACCAAAACAAAGCAACTATTAATCCAACCTGACCACTGTGCTGGATACTGGATGCTGCTTATTTGAGGCTTTGTCGCTTGAAGTCATATTGTTTTTGCATATTTTTTTTTGTTTTTTTTTTTTGTTTTTGTTTTTGTTCAAGCAGATGCTTTTGTTCTCTGCTGTGCGAGTCTTGTTCAAACAGACACGCTTGGAACCAGAACTGCAATTAGGCACAGCTGCAAACAGATTATTGCTTCTCATAAAAATAAATAAATCAACAATGTATATAAAACTAAACAACCACAGACTCATTTCACAAGGACTTCACACTTACTAATTTGAAAACAGCCTTGTGATAGTTTGTCAGACGCCACTCCCCCCCCCTTCCAAAAAACAAAACAAAAAAAAAACTAAACATTGTTTAGAATTGAACCAGAAAAGAGGAGGAAACAAAAACATGCAGCTCTAGGGGCATTTACCTGTGCGGCTCGGCTGTTTGATAAGATTTTCATCTGCTCTGCTGAAACATGCTCTGGTTGAATTAGCACCTTCATTCTGCATGGCCTTGTATTCGTATTCAGTTTCTCATAATCCGGACGACTAGTTTTTGCCTTCCGTTGGTGTTCCGTTGAGCGGAAGTTGTGTTTTGTTCCTCTCGGCTTCAGAAGCAGACAGAGACACTCGTGCTCAGCATTGTTGCCAATTCTGAAATATTTTGTCAGATAATTATGATCTAGTCACATTTTTGTGTTAGCTCATTATCTAACAGCGGGACCCACGTTGGACGACCTCCCGATTTCCTTTTTTGAAACATCTTTAAATTGAAGTAAAAGCCCTCGATACTTGAGTGCATCAAAATTAAGACGAAGTAGAAGATATTTTTTTGCAAGGAAAAGGGTGTGAGTGGGCAGGAGCGCGTCGTTATTATACAGTACGGTGGCACAGTCCTCATGTCTATGTAAAGAGATAATTAAGTGATTCAACACTTCAGCTGAACAAAGGTGGAAGGTTTGCAAGACAGATTTGGGAGAAAAAAAACGTATAAAAAAAAAAAAAAGGAGACAAGATAAAAATCAAAGCTGCCGTGGGCGCGTGAAAGGTCAAGGTCTATAAACACTGGATTTAAGTATAAGGGAATTCAAACGTGTCTTTGTTCATACTCCCACTTCCTCTTTTAAATGGGCGCTCTTTTCAAAATGCTCTGTTTAAATAGTGCATTTGCTAAAACTTCCACCTGAAACCAAGCCGATGTTTTTTTTTAATACACGGAGACATTCTCCCATCACGCCATTGTTGCCATTGGCGAAGGCGCATCGCTCACGATGGGTGCACTTAACTGTGTATAATTTAGCTGCGTGTCCCTTTAAATGAGTGACAGAAAGTAGCTGTAACAATTAACATTCTAGAGGTTTACAGTATGTTCACGTCACCGTCTTGGTGCGATATTTCATCAGGATGGGTCATGGAAAATAGGCCATCTAAAGTGCCAATCAAATTACATCACATCAACCTTTGTGAAAATGCAAGAGATGATGCAAATATACTGAGTCCTGTCAGATTTCCATGTTCTATTTCTGTCAGTCATCTGTCTTTACTCCACACTGATCAGAAGGTTTCAAGATAAGCTCCTCGCTTTCTTTTCACCCTCCCGCTTTCAGACAAGCAGGAGCTGTTGAGCCTGGCAGCACCCACCCAACCCCAGCTCACTTATTTTCTCATTTTAATTGAACACCGGCGGAGAAATGTATGAGGAAACCTCGGGTTGTGCTCAGGCCACCGTCCAGCCGGATCCGTGACAGAGTTCAAAATGTCGCTCAAACATGTCTGCCCTCCGACAACGGGGAGAAAGAGATTGCACAGCTCGGGGATGTGGCTTTAAAAAAGGAAGAATCAAGCAGCCCTCGCTTAAGACTCGAAAACCCTCTCGGGGATCCTCCACCGTTTCCTCTCAGAGCAGCGAATGAAACCTAAATGCTGTCATTTGCATACATTTCTTGTGGAGAGTGGAGGAAAAAAAAAGAAAAGAAAAAAAAAAGCAAGAAACACTTGGGGGAGCATTTTAAATTAGGAATGTGTTTATTTCCTGTACTGGACTGCTTAGCTTTAAACGAAATCCAATCTCTGTTTAGACAGCAGCAAATTAGGCACAATTAATTTTTTTCTATCTTTTTTTTTTTTTTTTGTCCTGGGTATTGGGATTAATCCAAACTGTTTATATCCATCCCTCTTCACTGATGCTCTTAAGTATTGGGGGGGAAAAAAAGAGGCTGAAATGTTAATGTGCATGCTAACAGATTTACTGTATGGTGGTTGGGGATTAAAGATGTTCAGCATGGCTAGACCCAAGAAATGAGGAGCAGCTCTTAGTCTCACACACATCCAGAGTTCATTATTCCACTGAGGTGTTTTCCTCAGGAAAAAAAAAAAAAAAAACACTTTCTCCTGAGCAAGCTGCTGTTTGCTTCATTATCCGGCTCCTACCTGTAAGAATGACGCCTCAGCTTCCTCTCAGGCAGTCGTTAAATGCTTTATTCTCGCGCAGAATAAATCTAAATTATTTAACGACCAGGCAGCCTATATATTAAAGAAAAAAAAATAAAGTACTTGCCCTAGCTTTTTGCATCTCATTTATTACTGTACAGGAAATGGATGGTTGGCACCTGTGATCTACCCTCATGGAACTGCTGGTATTAGTGAGGAGTTCAGGGAGAGACAAAAGAAAAAGAAACATGAGTCACACGCTTCCTTCATGCCTGCGGCAGACTCACCATTTCGGAATCACACGTCGGTGCCTGCAACTGTGAAGAGGAGTAGCGTTCAGTCTCTTTTGGCTTGAATGATGCAAACAATTTGGCCCCAGTTGCCGTCCAACAGTTGTGATCAAGTCAACCGCTCCATTCTGTGAAACCATATTTCATATGTCCACAATGCTCAATTCCGCTTTTTTGCTGAGATCCGATTTTTTTTTTTTTTTTGCGTGAATCTTCGCATTACAATTTAAATCTGACCGCCATAAGATGGTGTGAACAGTCTCCCGCCCTGAAGTGACCTACATGCGCGGAAGACGAGGCGATGTCACAGGCAGCACTGTTGCACTAACAGAAGTGAATACGGATGCTAAACATGCCGGCTTATGTCAATTTTGAAGTTCTTTGTGCAACTGGAGCCGACGAAATTACGACCGAGTGATAAAGGGAAGAAAATCATTCAAAAAAAAAAAGAGCGCTGACTGAAGTTGAACTGAGTGAGGTCGCTTTGAAAGACATTAGATATGTATCCAATTGAGGAGAACATATGAAAGTGGCCTGGGTGTGATTTGAAAAAAAAAAAAAAAATCGGATTTGTGCTTTTCCGACTGTCATTTAAAAAAAAAAGAAAAAAAGAAAAATGGATGTGGGTCACATATGGGCAAGGATGTCAGATTTGGGCCACTTCTGCCTCCAGTGTGAATGTAGCCTCTGGGACCTGCATTGTTATCTAATCAACTGGACACCTCTGGACAACAACAACAAAAACAGAGCTCACACATCAAATGTGTGGTCTGCGATATGCAACGCTGGGCGTCGGGATATTCGATTGCTGGAGAAGAAGCAGACTCCACTTTATATGCAAGCCAGTGCAAGTGAGTTAACTTTTTTGGTCACAGGCAAGTGCAGAAAGATGAGAAACGCCTCAAAATACTTGCAAGGCTCCAGATATGGAGAGAACGACGACTCCAAAGCAGCCGCCGTGGCCATCAGCAATCTGATCGCGAGCGGAGCGTGAAAGAGTTCAAGGCAAGCCGAGGAAGGAGGACTTGAAACGGTTTCCAGTGAACGATGACTGAACAGGCTAATGATGTAATATTCTGTTATACATGACTGCTCAGCTACTTGTTCTACCGCTATCACACAAGCAATTACTGTGGAGGCTTCATTGTAAATGCATAATCAGATGCGTTGCAGTCGCTCATATCCATATCGTGTCTAAATGATTCAACACTTTCAGCGAGGAGCGGCAAAAAAGTTGACATTTCCACCATACAATTAAAAAAAAAAAAAAAAAAAAGTGATGGGTACAGCACTATAGATTTAAAACAACAACAACGACAAACCATTTTACTTCATAGAAGGGTGTTCAATCTTACTTCCAAACCATTTCTGGGTCATTGTAATGAGGTAGTGGCTGAAGGAGGGGGATACGGCGGGTCTACGGTTTCCTATTATTGCTCTTTCTGACTTAAACTGAGCAGGTCAGGTTTCCCGCCGGCAGTGCAACACCCTTCACAGCGCCACAGGCCGGCTCGGAATCGTCAATGGAGGCGCCGTGGCACGAGGTCAGGAGAAAAAGTTGACGGACGAAGCCAGGAAGCGCAAAAAAAGCGAGCGGCGAGGCGCTCGCCGGCTCGGTGGGCCTCTTCGCCGTTGGCACAGCCGCCCTTTTATCACATAACTGCCGTGGCGCCGGATCTCGGGACAGTCACCGACGACAATCAGGTCAAGCAGACGCACAAAAAGGACGTCACAGTGCAACTTGTAGACTTTTCACGTCCTGGTTAACTATATTTCTGTTCCACTTTGTCCCAGTTGTGTCAAAATTACAGCAGCACCCCCCCCCCCCCCCCCCCCGTACCCCGACCCCACTGGCACAACCACAAACACAGACTAAGGAACTAAACACGCCGGCTTCTTATGACTAACACTTGTGTCAGCTGCTGCTGCTCCGCACCAACGATCCTTGCGCGACTGCAACACCGAGAGTCGGCACTTCAGCACTGCCTCCGGGGTCGAGAGCGCTTTAAAATATTCCGCTTTAGACGAGAAGTTTTACCCAGCTCGCAAAAGGCTTATGTTTGAGGCTTAAGTTGGTGAAGTCACAACAGGAAGGACGCCCGGCTGTGTTCTCATTGTGAGAAAGCGATGCGAGAAAGATATTTCCAAAATTATGACATTGGGTTTAAAATAATAATAAAAAAAAAACTTGTAAATGTGTTAACCTTTCAAACTGATGTGTTCACGAAAAGCAACTTGTACCTGTGGTAGAAATAGTCTGATATCCTTCTTACAAACTACATGAGACCCATCACAACACCGGTTTAACCGGTTTAAGTTACAGCCGTTTTTTTTTTTTTTAAATCAGAATTGTTTATTTCAATTTATTGTTTAGTTCTTGCAAAAGCGAGAAAAGTAACCAAAAAAAAAAAGAAAAAAGAAAAAAGTTCTCCTCCCACGTGAAGCTGAGTTTGGCTTTTTTCGTGAAGAGCCACAAGGTTTTTTGTGTGTGTGTATGTGTGTGTGTGTTTTTGTTGCCGACACACACACACACACACACACACACACACACACACACACACACACACACACACACACACACACACACACACACACACACACACCACACACACTCTCACATACACACTCACACACACTCTCACACACACACACACACACACACACACACACACACACACACACACACACTTGTATTTGCAGCTTGTGCACATCAACTCCGGAGCGGCAGGATCACTACCCCTGCACTCTACAACACACACACACACACACACACACACACACACACTGCACGATCTCTCCCGGATCGCGTTCACCCGCAACATCGGCATCTCGATTTTATTGCAGACCTGAAGCTGCATCCGATACCTTCAGCTCGGGTTAGATATGTTGGCTTTGACATGACTTCCTATTGATTAACCGTCCTTACAGATTATGTGCTCTCAGAAGTCTCTCGCTCTCATGTCACATCTGCGCTTTTAAAAGAGCAACAACAGCCGCTTGGACTGCACATTAGTTTTTTAAATGAAGTTTCAGTGCTGCACATTTTACACCAACCAGCCACGCCGATACAACCACTGACGGGTGCAGTGCATAACGCTGATTATCTCGTTACCATGGCACCTCGGTGGGTGGGATATATGTGAGGCAGCAGGCGAACAATTTGCCCTCAAAGTTGTGATGTGTCGACGGCTGGATAAGAACACTTCCACAACTGCAGCTCTCTTGGGGTTTTCCTGGTCTACATTGAACAGGAGCAATCAAAAGTGGTTCCGAGGAAGGAAAAGCAGACAGCCAAGGCTCACTGACGCGCATGGGGACTGAAGGCCAGCTACCAGAGCTCAAATTACTGAAAAAGTTGCTGCTGGTCCTAATAGAAAGATGTCAGAGCACACAGTCGCGGCAGTTTATGCGGCTGTGTAGCTGGAGACCAGTCAGGGTGCTAATGCTGGCGCGTGCACTGCTGAGAGCGCCAACAAAAGGACGTGTGAGCATCAGAACTGGACCACGGAGCAATGGAAGAAGGTGCCCTGGTCTGATGAATCACCTCTGCTTTCCCATCGCGTGGATGTGTCGCTTACCTGGGGAACACATGGCATCGGGATGCACGATGGGAAGACGGCAAGCCAACGGGCCCAGTGTGAAGCTTTGGGCAACGTTCTGCTGGGGAAGCTGGAGTCCTGCCATTCATGCGGATGTTCCTTTGACACGTAGCACCTACTCGGGCCGCACGATTCTGGAAAAAAAATGGAATCACAATTTTGTTTTGGCTTAGTATTGAGATCACGATTTTCTCAACTATTTTTCAACATTAAAAATGTATTGTGCTTGCTTATTTGCTGATACAAAAGGAAAAGTAACAAATTATATATAAATAAAAAAACATTCTTTAATAAAAACTACAATTGTACTTGATACAAGACACAAGGGCAAGGCACACAAACTGTGGTCAGGGAACACTCCAGTTTTTAGCTTAAATGCAACGGCCCGACACTTCGTGTAAAAACAATAAACTTCTTGTCTTCTCTTAATAAATAGCTGCAGGAGCACACTGTGTTGCGCTTGTTTAAAGTGTTCGTCATTTTCCTAAATCCCTCGTTTTGCACAGTGTTAACTGTAGCCGTAACTTTAGCCTGGTAACACGTCATAGCGTCTGTGGGAGCTTGACGGGTATGGAGATGCCCTGCATCAGGCTCCCATCATTGGGGTCTGGGTGGGAGAGCGGATGAGATTTTCTCCTGTCGTTTTCTTGGCCTTTAAAGCTTTGTCGTATCGCACTTTGCGGTGTTGTTTAAAGGATGCTGTGCAAGTCTGCTAAAACTATGGCGAAACACTGCTCGCACGTGACGTTACTTTGGACTTCCGTCGTCTTCTTTGAAGCCCAAAGAACCTCCACACCACAGAATGTGAACCTTTTTTTCGGGACCAAAACAGTTGCGGGGGCTGTCATTGTCGCCGTCATTGAATAATGAGACAGCGTCATGCAAATGAATCGAGATCACGGTTTTATTCCGATGAGCCTAGCACCTGTCCAAGCATTGTTGCAGACAATGTCCTCCCTCTCATGGAAACGGTATTCCCTGATGGCAGTGGCCTCTTTCAGCAGGACAACGCTCCCTACGCTCCCTGCCACAAAGCAACAATGGTCCGGGAATGGTTTGAGGAACACACACACACAAGGTCTTCGAAGAAGGCAAGCCAGCTGAGGCAGTGTGATCCTTTGGGCCAATATTCTGCTGGGGGAACCTTTAAATGAACACATCCACTTTCGGCCCATCCTGTGGAACGTGATCCTCACCACAACCGTTCAAGTTGTGCATGCTTGAACCGCGATATCAAATGTCTAGTTTGAGCTGGGGAGTATATTTTTGCAGAGGTCGTCATACGGGGTCTGTGGTCAGCTGCGCCTTCTTCCCCTCCTTTTATTCTCCCTTGTGGACACGAGACTAGGTCTGCGTGGGAGGAGGACCCTCTCTTCCTGCTATGCGACAGACATTTCACACCTGAGCCACCGCATCGCGCTGACGGCGCTCTACCTCACCCCCCACACCCCACCACCCCCTGCCTAATCTAGCAAAAATAAATTTGAACTCTGACATGCGGGGAAAACAAATTTGATCAAAACTTCAGTCATCAAGACGCGTGGGAGTAGGAAGCCTTTTCATTTGTAATTAGCATTTGTTGAAATATTTCTCCATGTGTTTCATTTGGAAAAGAGCCAGTCAAAGGTGACACCGACTGCAGCTTGTGATGACAGGTCTGCCAAACCTTTCACAATATCACATTACCGGAGATAAGACAGATAAATACTAAAATAAATAATGTGCTGAATGAAAGGCCACATTCATCCAAGTTGTACAATCGTATTAATTAAGCAGATAAACCAAAGCGAAAGCTATTTCCTTGCTGTATGAAAAGTTGCTTAGATAATTGACTCAGTTGTTTTTGTTATTGTACTCACTTCCCATAAAAAAAAAAGCTTATTGGTGATAGGCAAAAAACAGCGTGTTTAATTAAAGCTACAAAACGCTCATGATAAAAGCATTCAAACAGAATTTGTCATGTGATACTGATATTAAAAATATTCATTTGGATCATTCTTTCTTTTTTTCAAGAGCCCACGCTTGTTTTTCTCTTAGGGCTATTTTTTTTTTGTGTGTGTGAAAAGGTTAGAATTTACATATACTTATAAATGTGTGGGTAATGTGTCAAGTGGCCAGCTGACGGCTGCACGGACGCCCTTACAGTTGCAGCACGGTATCTCGTACTTATTTCATATCGACGGTCTTGGCTCATCGCAATTTAGAATGACTGCAGGAAGCAATGCGCCCTTGTGAGGAGGAAAATTGAGGTCAGGACGGAGGATGTGATCAAGGCACGTTTAACTAAGAAGAACAGTTGGGTTGCATTAACACGCAAGTTAAAAGTGGCCAATATTCTTTTTTTCTTTTTTGCCTCCCAAGTGACATGATCACACGGACCAAATTGCCACTATCAAACATGCAATCACAGCTTGTATGCAACAACACAAATGGACACAAACAGGGGGGCAGCCCTTTAAAATGTCCCCATGACTGCGAAGGGTAATAAAAACAAAAAAAATGTGAACTCAGACTGCTGCACCGTTGGCGCTCAATGTCATGAATGAGTTTTATTCGCGCTCACTTACCCTTTAGACACTTTTGGCGTTAGCAACTGCAGATGAACTCCAGATGAGGAAACGCTTCCTGAAGGTGCGTCCACGTGCGAATGGCGGCTTCCGGCGACTTCCGGCGGCGGCAGGTGCCTCGGCATCGGGGGGCAGGCGGCCAGGTATGTGGGCATACTGCACAAATGCTGATAAAACGCCGTGTTCCCCCGTAAAGGCTCATGCCGTCAACAGCTCACACGTAGCGCTCACGACTCCCGTCAGAGGCTAAAAAACGTCTCCCGCGCGCCCCATCGCGGTCGCTCTCTCCTCCCAGCTAGCCAAGTGCGGCGCTAGCTAGCGTGAGCCGGAAAATGGCGTCGCCGAAAATTAGTAGAAATAGTGGCTGAAACGCTCTCTCTCTTTTTTGTTCCAGGTAGAAACTAATATAAAACATTTTTTCGTTAATAGTAGGTACTGTTAACTGCTTTCAATTTACTCTCAGCGTCTCTGTTCGTGTTCATGTTCCCCGGCTGTCACTCATTTTTTTCTTAGTCCCGCCCCCATCGCCGAATCTGGTAGGTTTCCGACGCTCACCTCTGCCGGACTTTGATTGGCTAATACTTGATTGACACCTGGTCGACCGAATAATAAGAGATAAACTACCTGAGCTGGTCAAGGACTGTTCATTAACTGTCGCAAATGGAATCCCAATATATAAAGTTCTCCAGCTCGTTTTACATCAGCAGTAATACAACAGACAATATTTCAAGAGATTATGCGTATTTATTACTCAATGGCATTTTTTTTAAATAAACAAAATATATACAGATGGAGCAGTGCACTGCACAAGCTTAACTCTGAGGAAGAAAAAAGCAATTAATTACAATTGGTGACAGAAAATTCTGCGATCATTTGTTTTGTTTGTTGTTGCTGTTTTTTGATCGACATTAAAACAGACGCATGCGATGTTGACTTTATTTACTTGCTATTCAGTTGCCTTTTGCTCCTCATCTACATAAAGTGCAGTCAGCTGCTCTGTTTGCGTTTCTGTTGGGAAAAACTGTGCAAACACTGAGTCTGTTATATATATATATATATATATATATATATATATATATATATATATATATATATATATATATATATATATATATATATATATTTTTACTGTCTAATTGCTGTCAACATTGTTGTCAATTATAACAAGTTAGCTCCCGTCTAATCTCCACACACTGAGGCCATCATTTGCGTTCTTTATTTCCATTCCCTTATGATGTGCTTGCATTCCTCATTCACACTGTAAGTAGCACACAGTTCCATGTAATTGCACAAAAACACACCGCTGCAAGTGCATGCAGGATTACTCCCATGATGCACCATGTTGTGATATGATTCCTAATTGGGCGTCTGCACAAACTTTCATTTTGAAAGTATGACTTCATGGCACGAGCTTGGCGTCTTTTCCTTGTTAACCTCGTTGACGAGTGACATCCAACACAAGTGTTTTTTTTTGTTTGTTTTTTTCCCCTGTTTCGTTGAGCCGTCGCACATGCACACACTGAGATGAGCTGCTGTTACTCATTCATGCCTTCACTGCACTTGGTCTGAATCCATTTAGTTTCCTCATTAGGGTTTTGAGTGTCATTGCATAGGCAAAAGTGATAATTGGTAAAATTGTGTTTTAATTAGTGAT
>CAAKHG010029630.1:0-10174 GCA_901007715.1 Dactylopterus volitans
GAACCCCCGCCCCTACCCCCGCCCTCAACCCCTCCCGGCTCGCCGTTAACCCCGCCCCGAGTCATCGCTACATCCGTCTGTAACATGTTACTATTACCGGCATGACCGTGCTTGATGTCCCCCGACATCTTTCGCTGATTTTCTAAATTCTCGACGAAGACGAAACCCCGCCCCCCCCCCCACCCCTATCTGCCCCACCCACGCCCCCACCTTCACCCCTCCTTAGATAGAGTGAAGACCGTTAGCTTAAGGTTCTGTTGCCACATTTAAGAGTCGTCGATATTACGTGGTGCTTTGTAGCATTTCGTTTCATTTTTGTATTTCTTTTTTTGTAATTTTTTTTTTCTTTCTTCCTCCTCCCGATTTTTTTTTCTTCTTTTCTTTTCTTTTCCGAGCTTGTTATGGTGTAATAGTGAAATAAAGTATTTCCATTTACATTTCACTCTCGTCTCTGGCAGTTTTTCGTGCGTGTGTGTGTGCGCGTGTGTGTTTGCGTGCGCGTGTGTGTGATTTTCTTTTGCATGTAGCGTTTGTGCTTGTGGAGTCAGTGAAGCTCCCCGTGCTGCGCTTACTCTCAATCAAGGGTTCTTGGCGTCTCTAAAATGCCCTTTTTTTATTTTTTATTTTTTTTTTATTTTCCTGAGGCGTTGTTGCCGAGTCGAGGCTGAGTGCCGCGGTCCTGCCGTGTTTACCCGCTAATAAATCCCAAATATGTAGTTGTCTGCAGCAGTCGGTCGGCGAAGGGAGAAGAAAGCCGGATTGTTCCATAGCAGCGATTCTGGGACCCTATGCAACCCTAATGCATATAAAATATTAGGGACACCTCTCGGTGTAACCCAGGACAGTTCAGCAGCATCAAAAACTACAGTTGTGTCAACGATAAAAATAAATAAATAAAAAAAAAACCTCTCAGAAATACACTTTTTTTTGCAGGGCTGTTGCATTATATCCTATGGTGGGCATGTGGCGGTCGTAATGTTTTGGCCGATCAGCGTACGCGTTCTCCAAATACTCCCAGAGCAGCTCTCAGTTTAGTTATAAATGCATGTTTTTAGTAATGTAACTCTGTCACCAAGCAACTTTTCTATGATGACACTTAATATTAAAGGTTAAAGCCATAACAAATGCCTTAATGAATAATTGTGAACCGCTAAAATCCCCTTATTCAACTACTGTTATTATTTTTTGATACATAAGTAAGAGAAATTTTTAAATGTTACATAACTTATGTATTTTTTTTTTGTACAAGTATTTTTTTTCCTTTTCTTAAATGTGTCAGATTATTATTATTCATGTATTTAGCACCAGATCCACAGGTTTGTGCCAGCTGTTTTACATTCTTCGCTGCTCACTGGCCACTAACGGGACATCTGATGAGCGAGTTATTAATGGCAGGTTATTTTCTGAGCATGTGCGCATGACGATTTAAAGAAAATAGTCGCCCAACATGTCCAAGATTGCAAACTCCAAACAGGTTCCCGAGTTGAATGATAGGGGCAGTGGGCAGTTTCGCAGCGGCGGCTCGCAGGTTGGCGAGGGCACCATCTGGCCCGCTCTGGTCCGGTGGCTTCCGGCCGGCGGCGGCGGCACGGCGCCAGCGGGCACCTGGGCGCTGGCGGGGGCGGCGGGGCGGCCGGCTCCTCCAGCTGGCGCCTAAATGTCCAATTTTCCACGGCGGGGGCTGAAGTCCTCTGCAACAGATGCCCGGACCCGCGGGGAGTCCCGCGCGCTGCCTGTCCTATATTCACCAGCCAGCCGCCGCTCGGCTGGCCTTTTGTGATTGGAGCGAGGCGGCGGCGGAGAGGAGAGGAGAGGAGAGAAGTTCGACTCCGGCAGGTGAAATTGAACGTTAGAATGCAACAATGGTGGCTTTTAAAAAAAAAAAAAAAAAAATTTCTCTCCCTTTCTTGGCTGTTTCCGAAATTCCATACTTGCACCTGAATGAGTACGCGAAAACAGCATGTGAGATTTCTTTTTTTTAGTGCGTCCGAAACATGAGCATGTACACAATAGTACGCACTACACATACTCATTCCGGAGAAATTTATTTAGTAGGGATTGATGGACGCTAGCTAAGCAGAAACTCCCCACAATGCAGTGCGGCGATATTTGGTGGCTAAGGTAGACGGTCAAGAGCGGAGCGGTGCGCAGCTGCGTTGATAGGAGTGGTCACCATGGTAACGAGTAACAACCGCTGCGTCAGAAATGCCATACTAAACAGTGTATACTCAAAAAGTATACTTAAGTTGGGCACACCTTTGAGTAAATATCAGTAGTGAGTATGTACTGTCCCTCTTTCGTGGGCGTGATGTCTCGGAAACGCCAGGCGGGAAAGTCGACAAATTTGGCGTAAAGGTCGACCCGAGCTCAAGGATGACGTGGTTAGATTTTGACGGTCAAAGGTCAAAGGTCAGCGTGTCCTCAAATCTCTGTGGCTTGTGAATCCGACATCTCAGGGAAGCCTGGAGGGAAACGGGCTGAAATTTGGCACGAGTCTCCACTGAAACCATGAACTATTTATCCTCTGGTGGTCAAAAGGTCAAAGGTGGAGGTCATTCTGTCCTCCAATCCGTCTGGCTTATTTTAGGAACGCCTGGAGGAGAAAGTCTTCAAATTTGGCAAAAATGTCCACTGGAGCTTAAACGAACCACTTGGATTTTGGTGAAACTATCAGCTGATTAGACTTGGGTGGTTAGAGGTCAAAGGTCAAGGTCACTGCATCCTCAAATTGGTCTGTCTTTCTGTCTGCCTCCTGAACACAAAGCTCAGGAAGACCTGGAGGGAAAAGCCTTCAAATCTGGCACAAATCTCCACTGAAACTAAGAACAGATTAGACTTTGGTGGTAAAAAGGTCAAAGGTCACGGTCACAGGCCCTCACAAAAGCACGTTTTGGCCATTACTCTCCATTGTATATGACCGTTTCTTCACCTTAAACTGCTATTTTTTTTCATTGCTCTCTCTCTTCAATCTCTAAAAGTGCGACATGATGACTTTTTTTTTAATCTAAAAGGGTCAAAGGTCAAGGTCACAGGCCCTCATTACTCTCCATTGTTTATGACTGTTTCTTCACCTTAAACTGCTATTTTTTTTTCATTGCTTTCTCTCTTCGATCTCTAAAAGCGCGACACGATGACTTTTTTTTTTTTTAATCTAAAAAGGTCAAAGGTCAAGGTCCCCCCACAGGGGGATGGTGGTTGATGACATTTTTCTTGTCTTAACACATTTAATATGTTTCATGTTATGAGCAGTCATGGACGTTAACTGCTACTTGATTGGCTGGCGGGGGCGGTGGGTAGGGGGGGGGGCGGCGGCTTCATCACGCGTCTCGTGATCTGATGTCTTTCAAACGGCTCTAATTGGTCGGCTCCTCTGAGACTTTTTTTTTTTTTTTTTTTTTTTGCTTTCATAGAGCGAACCGGAGCGCGTAATTACTCAGCAGCATCCGTACGGACGGCGTCAGGGTCTGTCTGTATCATTATGGCCAAATTATGCCCACATGTGCAGATTAAAGCGTGGGATTAATAACGGCGGACAGATGCCGGACTGACATCGCTGCCCTCCGTCGCAATCTGGGTGGAGCATTTTGATTGGCTGTCTGCCCTTTTCATAATTATTAAGCTGAACGGGACCTTTTTCACCTTTTTTTTTTTTTTTTTACTCCATAAAAGTCAGGATTTGCTCTGATTTCAAACCCCAATAACGCGCAGGTGTCTTTTTTTTTAGTAACTGTTGGGCTGTTATAACCATCCTGTTTTGGCTTCCCGCTGGACATCGCTAATAATCAATCACAGCGCCGTCGGGGGGGTGTTGGGGGAGTCGGTCTCGCGGGAGATTTATCCGAAGCCGCTCATCCAGGAACCCGCAGATGGGATTGGTGATTAACAGCGGTCCTCGCCGGGAGTCACGCACACACACACACACACACACAGAAAAAAAGCCCATCCTCGGAGGAGGGGTGGAGGTGGTGGTGGGAGGGGCCGGCGCTGCGAGTCACGCAGCCGTCAGCCGAGAGTGATGGGCGGCGCCGGGACGTGACGCCCTCGTCTAATTGGAGGCTGGTGTTGATCTGTGGCTGCGACTCGCCGTCCTCCATCCTCTGGCCTTTCTTTCTTTTTTTTATTATTTATTTTATTTTTGGTTTATATTTAGCTGCAGATACAAATCGTAGCAGTTGTGGAAAAAAAAAGAAAAAAAAATGCGATAAGAGCAACTGGTGAGTGTTCAAGGTGGCGGCGTTCCTGAATCACCCGGGTTAATGATTCGATTCTTTCGTGCCGAATCACGGATCACGAGTCCGAGTCCGCTAGCTGGCTAATGCTAAGCGCGCGATGCCGGTTTCGCGGACTCACCGTAAAAACGCAGACGATCCGGTTAACCGATTGATTCCGATCAGTCAATCTAAACAATAAGTTGCAATAAACAAGCGGTTAAACACGCGAGTAATCGCCACGTGGCTCGTGTGATGATTAGCAATATTTTTTTTTGCGTGCATTTTTGTATTCATGTATGTAGTTATATACTTTTAACACATTTTGCATATGTTACGTTTGGTTATTTTGGTTGAAACAGCTATATAAAATATTTGATTCATTGAGTCTGTTTCTAATTTGGCATATTTTTTTGCATTTTTTTTTTGTTGCCATTTTTCCATTTGTATCTTATTCTTATAAATACAACCTATATAACTTTTGATATGTGGTTCCACATCCAGCATCCTCACATCCGGTTCACCTATAACTGACTTGCACATTTTACATTTTTCTGTCCCATTACTTATTTTTTTGTGACACTTTAATTTTAATCTTATTATATTTTACGAGTGGGTGAACACTGACTCAAGTGACTCAAGCGAGCCGGATCACTTTAGCCGGATCACTTTACCGACTTCATCAGCACCGGTGAATACTGACAACTGTTTGAACCCAAATACAAAAAAAAGGCTTCTTTGAGATTTTTCATTTAAAAAAAAAAGAAAAAAACGCCGCAGCGCCATCGAGGAAGCGGTCGATGCGTCGACGCCGCGCGGACGCCGGCAAGCGGCCTCTAAAAAGTCCAGGTTGTGATGTGTTCTCTCAATTACCGCAAGGTTCCTCCAAAATAAAATCAATATCTCATTTCTCAGCCCGACGCCACATTTGGCCTCAGTCAAGTAGCTTCTGTCTGCGGCAGTGAGATATATATATATTTATATATATATATATATTTTTTCCTAGCAAACAGCGGTGAGACCTCAGGTGCTCAACACCGGAAGGGTGTTTGGGTTTTGTTTTTTTTTCCGATTCCACTGTTACAAGCATCTGGCTGATTCTCTTAATTAAACATGGCTTCCAGCGAATGGCCGCGCCGCCGCCTCTGGTGGGTTATTTATTTATTTATTTTTTTTTTTTTTTAGGGTGCAATTACACGGCGAGCGCGGCTGCCGATGATGGACGAGCGCCGAGATTAAAGTGGCGCCATCAAGGTAGCGAGATGAGCCCGGCGGCGCCGTCAACAGCCTCTCGTTCGCTCGCATCCGTGCGAATCCTTTTTTTTAATTTTTTTTTTACCCCGCCTCCCTTCAACTCCGACGAACGACCGGAAAGTGGCGGCGCGTCGCACGTGGGTCCAATGTGGCGCCCCCTGGTGCAAGAACCTCTATCTGGCCCTCCGACCCGCGCCTCCGAAGGACCTCAGGGATTTGATTTCTCTGTTTTTATTGGCTGTTTTCTTAGAAAAAAAAAAAAAATCTTGCAGGAAATCTTGACTCGCCCTCGGAGTAAAACCTGCAGGGAAAAGTCTTCAAATTTTGTGCAGATTAGACTTTGGTGGTCAAAAGGTCAAAGGTCAAGGTAACAGGACCCTCACAAAGGCACATTTTTTTGCCATTACTCTTAAATCTCACGGTTTCTTCACCTTAATCTGTCATTTTTTGTCTTTTTATTGCTCTCTCTCTTCAATCTCTAAAAGTGCGACATGATGACTTTTTTTTTTTATCTAAAAAGGTCAAAGGTCAAGGTAACAGGACCCTCACAAAGGCACATTTTTGGCCATTACTCTCAAATCTCACGGTTTCTTCACCTTAGTCTGTCATCTTTGGTTTTTCATCGCTCTCTCTTCAGTCTCTAAAAGTGCGATATTATGACTTTTTTTTTTAATCTAAAGAGGTCAAAGGTCATAGTCACAGGCCGTCGATCACGGCAGCCGCAACACGCCGTCAGTTCGCTCTAACGAGACGGTCACACGTCAGGCAGCCGGCGACCCCCCTCCCCGCCCCCCCACTCGGAATGTACAACACTCGGTGTGATTCCCTGGAACTGGACGTAACTCTCCCGTCGTTGATCTCACATGTTCTCGCGATCGCCTCGGGCCCATTACGTCCGTGATCAGTCCAATTTTCCACGCTCACATTTTTTTTTTCTTTTCTTTTTGTTTTGTTTTTTTTCTCCTCCTCCTCCCCGCGTTCCAATCCATAACTCATTTGCAGGTGGACCCGTCCTGCGAGCACCGATCCCTGCCGGGGGGGGGAAACGCAACGCGCCGCAAATTCAGATCGTCTCCCGCCGGCATAAATCAAAAGGCGCGACAGGCTCTTAGCGGGACTCATGCTAATCTGCGGCGGGCTGGCGCGCCGACGCCGGCCACGCCGTCGAGTGTCCTTGTGGAGATGGTATCATTGTTGCTCATATCGCCCATATTAATTGGGTCAGCAGCTGCAGGAAGCTTGACCTGCGCTGTTGCCTGGCAACCGTCCCCCAAAGCATATAGGGGAAAAAAAACAACAACAAAAAAAAACTTTTCTTAAAGGGAAGCACGCGCGGCGAAACCGGCGAGCCGAAAAAAAAAAGAATAAAATAAATAAATAAAAAATAAATAAATAATATTATTGACTGACAAATTGGTCAAAACGGAAACAGTGTAGAAATGTATGAATTTATTGGTAACACAAGGCTCGACAGGCAAACGGGTACACCGAGCAAACACTGGAAAGGTTTTACTCCGCTTCCAAAACGCACAAGTCTCAAGTTTTTTTTTTTGTTTCTTTTCTCTTTTTTTTGCAACAAAAACACAACAAAACAACTTTTTTTTTTCTCTTTTTTCCTCTTTTTTAAACCGGAAACGCGACGACACCCGCGGACACGTCGGAGCCGGGACTCCCGAGTCCCCGGAGAGGTTCCGCTTGGCGCTTTGACATCCTGACGCCCTTCACGGAGAAGTCCTGGATAAACGGATTTATTACACGATTAAAGAGCGGTGGCCCGTTCGTTTTATGCTTCGGTAATCTCCACAAAAAAAAAAAAGAAAAAAAAAAAGGCCTTATGTCAAAAAAAACCAAAAAAAAAAAATCTAGCGGGCTCCCGGCACACGCGACTCGCCTAACGAGGTGTGTGTTTAAGCGTGGGCGCCAGACGGCCAAAATGAGTGGACGCAGATCGGCGATGACAAAGCCGCTAATGGGGAGCCTCCAATCAAATGACCGACCCCGCCCCCTTCGGGTGATGTAGGCGGAGTTTCAGGTGGGAAAAATCAAACAAACAACTTGTCGACAAATTATGAGGTGATTCATATTCTTGTTAATTTAAATAGACCCCCTCCACACACACACACACACACACAGAGTACCCTTATTAATAAATAGGTTACATTTCTTTTCTATTACTTGTTCACAGTCGTCTAGCTGAGTGGACTTTATTCATCGGTTTTCACAATTTCCAATTTTACCATTACAAAAAAAATGGTTATAGTCAAAGACTGTAAACACCGACGTTTTTTTGCGGAGGTTTGAGCCCCGTCGTCGTCGTCGTCCGATTTGGGGATGTGATATTGGTTATTGTAGTGTATTACACAGTAATATCATGCGGCGTTAGTAGATGAGGTCGTTACACTCTACCTATATATATATATATATATATTTGACATTTTTGGGGCATTTTTTTTGGTCACAAATCTATGCAAAAATGATCTTTTGGCTCTGAGCTGAAATGACCAAAAATATAAATATATATTTTTATATATATATATTTGAAATTACATGAAATAACTGTGAGGGCAAATGTTTTTGAAAAAAAAAATAAAACGAGAAAAAAAAAAAAAAGCAAAAAAATACAACAAAACAAGAGAAGACGCCCGAGGGCGAGAGAACGCTTTCAAAGCTACCTTGAAGATCCACGCCGCAGGTTTGAGGCGCATTTGAAATCGGAGATGCGGCGCAGGTCAAATAAATACAGGGGGGGGGGGTAAACAAATCTGCATGCATCCACCACGACCGCAAAAAGCCGCATGTAAAACTTTTAAGGTTCATCTCAGATATGAATAAAGACGCCCTGAGCTCCGGAGACGAAGCCCCCTCCCCCCCCCCCTCTCCCCCCACACACACACACACACACATCTCCTCTTCCTTGCACTTCTACGGCATGTTTACTTCCAAGGGCAGAAGCACCTTCCCCCGGACTTTGTTGGTATTCAGTCCGGCGGCCGCACAGCCAATCACCACGCGGCTCGCTTGGCCCGAACCCCGGCTGACTGCAAGCAGGAGGGCGGCGGCGGGGGCAGGGGAGGGGAGGCAGGGGGGCGGGGGAGGTGTGAACGAGTCGGCTGCATTAGCGCCCACGATCATCTCATTTCAACGAAAACGACCACAAGTAAACTGACGGGCCCACGAGGGGACGAAATCGCGCCGGCGCAGTCCGGTGAGGTAACAGCGGGACATCTTCCGGGTTCGACTGCGGCCGAACGCGTGAAACACATCAAGGCACAAAGTGTGACGCGGTAAGGAGCCGCCCGACACCCGGCGGGGGGGCGCCGCCCCGTGCGAGCACCACGTGAATTCAGAGTCCGTATTCGGGTAAGAAAACAAACCAAAAAACAAAAAAAACAAAATAAAGGGTTTCGGGTTATACAAAAATATATACGCGGCTGCCGGCACGAGCGGCCGGCGCCTGTCCCCCGCCCGGGTCGCTATGGGGACGGCTTGTGGACATCGAAGGAGACGGCGGGCTCCTCCCGCGCCGCGCCGTCGGCGGCGACGCTCGGGTGCGTCTCCTGGGTCTCCATGGAGATGGTGGAGTTGGTGGAGGGCGTGGCGCCGCACTGCGGCCCGTCGGCCGGCAGCAGCAGCGCGGGCGCCCCCGCCTGCCTCAGGCCGTCCGTCACGGCCACCTGCATCTCCTCCGGCGTGGCGCCCATCTCCTTGCTGTACTCCGACGGCGACTTCCTCTTTATCCTCTCGTAGGTCTTGTCCTGGCTCTCCGTGAAGGTCTCGCTGTCCTGGAAGCGCCCCAGCAGCCAGACGAAGAAGCCGAAGAGGACGAAGGCGGCCAGGCTGGGGATGAACGCCAGGCACTTGACGTCCAGGCTGGCCCCCGTGTAGCGGCTGTGGAGGAACATGTCCCGCTCCACGTAGGTCAGGTTGGTGCCCGGGTCGACGTTGCTGGAGCGCCACTCGTAGGTGAGCGTGCTGCGGTTGAAGCTGCCGAGGGTGTCCGGCTCCTCCACCGTGTAGATCTTCTCGCCGGGCCCCACGTACTGGCCGTACTCGTAGGGCTTGTAGAATATCTGGTTCTTCCACATGTTCAGGTCCAGGATGAGCACCAGGAAGATGATGCCGTAGTTGAACCACTTGCCTGCGAGGGAGACACATGCAATAGGCATCACCGCGGCGACCCCATCCGGATGTCTCGCCGAGCGTCTCCCTCCTCCCTCCTCCCGCCGCCTACCCCCAACAAGACGTGCCGCTAATAAGCTTTTAGTTAAACCAATCACGTCGCGCCGGCGCCGCTCCCACAATGCTTAATGGGTGCGCGGCGCGCCGGGGTTAACGACCTTTGCCAATCGCCGAGTGTTTGAACAGCTCAACGTTTAGCACCGCGACACTCCGGATGGGTTTCGCGCGGAGTCGAGCGAAAATGGAAAAGGAGAGGGCGTTTTTTTTTTTTCTTCTTCTTTTTAAAAACGGGTACTGAAGCGGGAGGGGTTGGATGGGGGGGGGGGGGGGGCGGGGGCTCGCACGACAGAACAGGGAGGATCATGGGAGTGTGACACATCAGCTGCACATCCATTATGAATGATTGCCGAGGCTCGAGTGCGTGACTGGCGCACGGCGAGCAAATGGAAACCAGATGTGCCGCTTCGGAAACTCGCCGCCGCCCCTCCCCCCCCCCCCCCCCCCCCCCCCCCCCCCCCCCCCCCCCCCCCCCC
>CAAKHG010029639.1:5613-16353 GCA_901007715.1 Dactylopterus volitans
GGGGGGGGGGGGGGGGGGGGGGGGGGGGGGGGGGGGGGGGGGGACTGGACTGGAAGAGAGGGATGTTGGGAAAAGAGTGAGAAGAAAAGAGATGAGGACAGGGGAAGGATAGAGGAGGAGGCCAGCAGGGAGAGCAATCTGGCCTCAACGCTACCGAACACGGGCTATCTGAGACTAATCTCTAAGGAAAGCTGTCAGGTCTCGGCAGATGATGTTCTGATGGAAGCGAGGCAATAAATGCTTCTTAAACCCATCATAAATATGCAGCTTCCTGCCTAACAGTTACCGCTCAGACCTGCTCTGACCTCATTATCCTTGGTCTGTACTGGAACGTTTGCTTGCCAAATTACAGGCAAGATCACTTAAAAAAAAAAACCAAAAAAAAAACCTTAATGTTGACCTCTTGGTTGAGATACTTGGGTCTCCTCGGGGACTGGAAAACAGGATCATCAAATCAGAGGATTTTGTTTTTCTTTTCTTTTTTTTTTTTCTTTTTTAAAGAAAGCCTTGCTGAATAAAATCTATACATGACCTTATGAGGTTTGGTTACATCTCAAATGCACTCAAACAAGCTGTAATTGTTCAATGAGCAGTAAGACTTTCTGAGAGGAGACATTAAGTATGTATGGTTCCTTTTTTCCATTATGTATGTCACTATATGCGGCTTAAAGGTGGATCATATGAATAATCAAACGGTATGGGAACATCTCCTGCTCAATCAAATATGTCAGGAAAGAGCATTTTATGGACCCCCCTCGCCCAAATGTTTTCAATATACAATTTGAGATCCATGACAAAAGGCGCATTTGACTTGATTAGCTCCTGGCATTTCCCCTCCTCAAGCGAAGGCAGATGTTGATAAGCCAATCAAGGCTCTGACAGAGTGTAAATATATGAATATGCTCATTTATCCTGCTCTTCAGATAAAGACATAAGGGCACGTGAACGCATGAATGGACAGCGCGTCTCTCGGCAGCCGGGTTCCATACCTGCCTGCCTGCCTGCCTGCCTGCCTGCCTGCCTGCCTGCCTGCCTGTCTGTCTGTCGAGGCTGACAGTGGAGCAGCCAGCGCGCCCTTCATTATCACCAGGTAATGCTCATCACAACAGCCATGGCTTTTCTCCATAAAACCCCCAAGTCTCACTCACAATGAGAAATAGGGGAGATAAGGTGCAGGAGACCATTTCTCTTGACATTCATGACGGCAAACTCATCAGTCATGCTGTCAAAGTCACTGGTATTGGCTAGTTTGGGATTTATGAGAAATAATGATGGGTCGAAAACAGCCGGTAAGGGCTTTGCTTTTACCTTTGGTATGGGAGTGTTGTGTATTGAGGCACGCTCTGCATAAAACCCAATTTCTTTTGTCAGTGACCCTTGCACTGACTTCACATTCAATCTCACCACGTCTGGGAGGTTCGGCCGGGCCTGTTTGAGTTGACATTTCCGCCTCACATGATAAAAGAGTGTGGAGGCTTATTTAAAAGTGGGAGCATTACGAATGGGGAACGTTCCCTCGGATCACACTGAAGCGAGGGATGCGGCGACCGTGCTGTTAATCGCTTTCTAATTCACCTTAAGGAAAAATGTATCTTTGACTAAGGCACATTGACATGCAGCTGTCCTCTCCGAAAATGGTACAACAACAAAACAGTAATAGCATGTGTCAAACACTCACATTTTCTTTTCAAACTCGTGACAGCCAATGACAGACGCTCCCAGTGCAATTCTCTTTGTAAACATTCTGGGACAGACTCTAGCTCAAGTAGCTATTGTGATGTAGCACAAGGTCTATAAACTTAATATAAATTATTAATTCAAAAGTCATTTGAAAGTCGTGTTCAATATTGTTGCGAGGGCAACATTGTCAAATCATATAGCACAAATATAGATTATAGTCATTGGTCCTTTAGTGGGATCCCGCTGGGAGCATACTGTGGAGATGTCCTCAAGCACCAAATTATTAGTCAGTTTCAGATTATCCACCTTATTAATTACTTTTCTTAATATATCATATGAAAGTGCCAGCAGACATTGCCTTACTACCTAAAAGCTGCAAATGAAATGCTCCACTTACATTCATATTAAATATGTTTACGGAATACAGGACGGCCAGGGTTTGCCGCTCGCATGTCACTTGAAAGTTCAAGAATCAATATCAAGGTACACCTGCTAAAGTTCTCTCCCAAAGTGCAACGTTGCTTATAACCAAAGTGTTGCGAAATTGCTGGACAAGAGAATTTGGGGCAATTTTGATTCAAGTATGTGAATGAGACCTCTCAAAGCTCAAGGGTACTTGGATCAGTATGGAAATTAAGCCATGAGATTGTAGCCGAGGGGATGGTGGATTGACAGCGACATCAGCCCCTCAGCACCTCTGCTGTATCACACTAAAGCTCCGTAAAGTAGATGGGCAGGAATAGCAAATTAAATCCGCCTAATAGTAGCAAGGGATGTACAGTCAGGTTGGTTTGAACTGCCGGAATGTACAAGTGCAAGACGTGAAGGGGGGTGTTTTTTAGTGAAATCAAATGAAGTGGCTCTGAAGTGTTTTGGTTAATGGGAGACCTCCAACCAACTTCACATAGAGGCGACTGTCATATTTATATCAATTTGATGTGAGCTCCTTCACAGTGCCATCTGCCTTATTCTTGTCCATAGGTCATGTCCTACTCTTTGCTGTTAATCTGGATGGATCTATTAAATTCATTACCTTACAAAACACGGACGGACGCCAAAGGGTTACACTGAGAAAACACTCCTCGCTGCCGCTGAGAGCACTCAGAGCAGCTTGCTGTGGCTTTGTTGATGGCTCTCTCACTACCTGTTTTTCTTTTGCAGGTTCAGTGACACCACACTGCCTTGCCACAAAGGCTAACCTTAATGTAGACAAAGCCGAGTCGGCAAATCTTTGCACAGGCAACATGGATGCATGCACACTTTTAACAGTAGGAGGTACTCTGAGGGAGCAAGGCGTTTTTCAATGCATTTAGATGAGACCTTTAACAAAGGTCCCTAATGCAGATATCAATGAAGCAGGGGACTGGGCTATCGGAGCGAAATTGGCTGACGGAGGGATGTCACCCCCGCGCATGAAAAATGATGGATCCCATTTGTAAACTTCTCCTCCACCCGACTGGCCCTCGTCTCTTCCTCATGGACACATGCACACACACGCGTCTTCCCCTCCATCACCCGCTCTGCCGCTGGTTATTAAACAAGGAAGCGAACCTATGACTTTGCAGGCAAATAACAAGTGGTCTGGTAAAATTGGCACTTTACTGGCCGTTTTGCGTGACTGTCAGGAGACCTGCAGAGGACTGGGGGATTTCAGCGATGACAGAACAGATTAACATCATGGACTTTGTTTTTCATTTTCCTTTCATTTTCCATACCATTCTCCAAGGACTTCAATAAAATGAAACCAATATCTATGAACCCACAAACAAACAACCGGAGCTTCCCAAATATTAGATTTCGTGTGTTGGATTGGACAAATCTACAGTTTCTTCCAACTGCCTCCATGGTAGGGCTTCATTTAGGAGCCAACAGCAACTCCTAAATCTATCTAATGCACGGAAGATGAGCAGACTGCTGCATTACAACATACGCTTTTTGTACTCTGAAATAAAATAGATTTATACCTCATATAAACAGCGTCTCACTCTTTCTCGGGATGAGATCTGAATGCAAACGTCAACATAAACAACACAGGCAATGTGGCAAGACATGTGCAAGACAACAATTCACGGAGCTTGCAGAAATCATGCTGAGTATATGAGCAACACGAGGTGCATACTGAGCATTTCAAAGGTAACAATGATATATTGCTGATCATCCGAGGATGAACGATTGCATTTTAACAGCAGAGTCAAAAGTGTGGAGGTTACTACAGGCAAACAAGCATCCCTGCTGGAAAATAAGGAACTTCCCAGTGGAATGTGATGGCCGGCCAAAATGCTGACGTTGTGGTTTTAGTGATGGAGTAACTTTGCGAAGGTTTGTGGTCTGCCAGTGTTCAAAGCTGTGCCTTGGGGGTAGGAGGTAAATTTGCTAAGTTAATCACATAATGAGGCCAATTAAACATGGAGGAACCCAGGTGAAATGGGAGCTGCCACAGAGGCTTCAACAAATGAGGCTCTCAGCCTGATTCCCTCTCCGGACATGGCTGGACGGCCCAGTTTCATCTCTGATAGCCTCCAGTAGTCCTCCACTATGTATTCATGTCAAAATCTATATGAGCGTATCTGGTTCATGTATGTATAGTCGACTGTCCTCCCTACAAAAACAGGATGAGTCTTAAATGCAAATGGGCAAGAATGAAATATCAATGTTAAAGTTAAAGATGCCCTTTAGCAGTGGAGCAAAGGAGGAAATCGGATGATGGATGGGATGATTGTTTCCCATTTCCAATCATGAATCATGCCTGCCGTTAAAAAACCATGACCGCAATCATCTCCTTACTTTAAACCAAAATGCACGCATAATCTGTTCTTTTGTGCCAAGACCTAATCAGATCTTAACAGTAGCATTGCCATAAGATTTGGAGAACAAGTTTCTCATCGTGCACATGGAAAAACAACATATTTTGACATTTAGTTCTGAGGTCTGAGGTGTAAATCCAGTTTTATAGATTAGGCTTAAACTATTTTGGACAGACAATAGAACATTTACTGCACTTATCTTATGTTGCATTACACCAGGTTTAATTTGACATGTCTGGCAAAAAAAAAAAAGAAAAAAGAAAAAGGAAAAAAAAACTTCCTTAGCATCCGGCAGCTTCAACTGAATGCCAAATTGATCATTCTAGAGTCTGCAGAAGTCTGATCAGCAATGGTTCCTGCGGAAGGGTGGCATTAACTTCCACAGAGCCCAGGCCCAAATATTATAGACGCTGTAAGGAATAATCTGGACAAAGAAAAAAATAAATGACGGCTCAAGTCTAAAGAACTCTGGGGAGTGCTGAAGGAAGCTTGGTATAATATACCACAAGATTACTTAAGAAAACCACTAGCAGTGCAAGAGATTCCAACATGTGCTGAGTGCAAAGGGAGGTCACTCTTAAATACTGTGGAAGCCATTATGCTCTGATTTTTTTGTGCTTTTTAAAAGCGTGCGCACATTTCCCATATTTTCTTGACAAAGGGACTGAAAAAAAATGAATTATGTTCAGTGCAACATCGTGCATTACAAGTACTACATATGTGACAAAATCAGGAAAGCATAAGGTTTGCGAGTTGTCAAATTGTCGGCATTTCCACATCCAATTAGGTAACTAAATGTCTCAGCACAAACACAAACAGCGGACTGTTCATAAATGCCAAACGTGTTCTAATCATATTATTGTTGAAATGCAGCACTTCATCACAAACAAGCATTTTGGTGGCTTAGCGGTGCAGGTGGTCTCCTTGATTATAACTGCAGGGACACGTTGTTGACAAGGGTATGTGAGTGCCGGAGCGCTGGTGGAGGGTCTGCAGGAGGATAAATCACTCCAGCTGCAATTAGACCTCCCTGAGTGCTTCTTCCATACCTGTAACCACTGGCACAGCCGGCCTGAGGTCAAAGATCGCGAGGGTTATAACTGAACAAGATAAATGGCAGCGAAACAGTATATTCATGTGTCATCTCTCGCACATAAGAGTGCTAAGAGCTCAATAATCCTGGAGTATCATCATCATCATCATCATCAGCGCTTGAGTATCTTCCAAATCATGCAGTCCGTATTGAAAAGGTTTGCGCCTTGAGACTCTGCTTTGGGTTACGGCGCTTCCTGCATCATCAGCTCATCATATGATAGGTGATCATCTGATTTATTTATCATTTATCAGATGGTGAACCTACACACCCGTGGGTGTGGATCCCGTGGAATGCGGATCAGAACTAGCGGATAGAACATATTGCTTGAGAACTGTAGGGCTATTGTAAATGAAAGGCCGTATCCCTGTCACAGACAAAACACCAGGCAATAAGGAACTGCAGAGAGAGCAGTACATTAAAACATGAATATATGGGGAGATATAGGGGCACTAATGAAAGAATATTTCATCAACCATCAAGGGTTTATAGAGAAGGCCCAACGCCGTCCACTAATCGGGGTGCAGAGGATTTGTGCAAAAAAAGATGGACAAGGGAAATTAAGGCAGGCACATTTTTACCAGATCATATGGCGATGATTTGTTAATAAAATGCAATGTGACTAAAGCATGGCTGTGATTTAGACTTAATCCGTCATCATCCCGCCTTTGAAGTGACCTCGCCGCGCATGTTCAGACGGTGACCTAGAAGCAGCTTCTTCATTAGCCGGGATGAAATAGAGCCACAGCGCACATGACAACTTTGATGTCCTGTCCCGGCCACGCCGAACCACATGCACGCAGACACACATGGGAGAGCGGCATACATACACACTCGCACATCACACTTATCCTTATCACCGGCTACACTGAGGCATGGAAAAACATTATGGTTTTTAATCAATTACGGCACTCACCTTTGGGGCAGCACATTCATTACATATGATAGCAGCAGCTAAGGGACAATATTCGAACTGCGTGCTGAGATTGAAATGAAAGAAATTGTATGGTTAGAGGGAAGACAAAGACCGCAATTTCGCACAGCTGAGAATCCCTGACTGAATTTACAATGTGCGGGCAAAATGGGCTCGACTGCATGTGATTTCACTGGTATAATTTATGTGTACCGAGTGATTTATCATCCTTAGATCACTCTGCAGAAATCAAGCACAGATCTCCTAAAGAGGTCCATGCATGCTGCCGGTAAATGATAGCTGTTATAAAAGTTTATCATGGCTATGAAATAGAATGAATCAATCAAAAAGGCCCAGGTTGCCGTCATGCAAACTGGTGCCCAATCACAGGCAGTTATTTGAGAGAAGGTTAAACAGATTGAGCATGTTCATGCAGCAATCGTAAGCTGCCAAGGTACAATGCAAACTGCAGACTAAACAGCGATCCGTGTATGCTGATGTTTAAATGAATCTCAAAAGGTCTTCATTTAAATAAATGTTCATTACCTGAAATTAATTGCCAAATGAGGTAACAAAATGGTGATTGAGCCCGGTGCACGCGTGAAAGCCCTGTTATTTCCAATAAACACAGACTGAAGGAGGAGCGTGTTTCTTACTGCTGCATACTGACAAAACATGAGCTGATCTTTATTTCCGAGGTATCACAAGAAATGCACTGCGTTTGGAAGCCAGCTTAATGCTGAGTACGAGAGCTCATGAAAAATGTCTCCAGAAAACAGGACAGTGGTTATCTTCAGTCATCTCTGACAACGGATCAGTCGGGAAGTAAGAGTGTTTAATAAGGAGGTGCAGTCATATTGATCTTTTAAACTAATGCTCACGGAATGTTGGAAAATTCCACCTCTGCAACAGTTGTGGCGGAACATAGAAGGTGCTCTTTTTAATCTGAAAAATTTGTTTTGGACCTACAATTAAATGTGGAACATTTGATGCCGGCGATATTCAGTATTTATCATGGTTAAGTCTGGCCTCATTTGATGTTTTCCAAAATCAAGCATTAATTAGCAGCCTGATTACAATTAACAAAAACCGATTAAGAGGGAAACACTGTTGCCCCCTCAAAACAGTGAAAATAAGGTCGTTCTTGTGTGTTCTATTCAGGGCCGGGTGCAAAGAACGATAAGATGGGACAAATCTTGGTGGTTTTCTGCTTTTAATTTCTTGTCAAAGTCACGTCAAGTCAGGATCCAGCCCACTGGAGCGAAACCTAGATCGATGTATCAATTAAATACTGTTCTCAAGGTGAAGAGGGTTACTTGTTTTGAATTTCCACAAGTAATTTCCAGAAGGTGCACCAAATATAATCTAATCCTAATCTCATCACTAAAATCAAAACAGTCCATAAATATGATTTTCCGTGTTTCTACTGTTTGCCATTAATGCCACAGAACGATACTAATCTTTATTCGATATCTCAAATAATGCTTGAAGATTTCAAACAAACAGAAACGTGTAATCCTTAAAGAGACAGTCACTTTAGAAAAAAAAAAAAGTGTGAGCACCCATGCGGTTACCTGCGCAACACACACATTTGCCGCACCTTGTGGAAGTTGGGCTCTTTCCCCCGGCAACAGCCCGTGAGGGCAGACAAGCGGGCCGGGTGTTAAAGTGCGAGGCGGGTACACAGAGTAACAACAGGGCCATCTGCCCTGGGAATGCACACATCCATCTTACTAAAGACAGCAAGTCTGGGAACTGATAAAGAAAAACAAGGGGAGGGAAGAGAGAAAGCCGGCGAGCGCGCGAGAGAGCGCTGGGTGGGAGGTGGCTGCATAGGAGCAAATGAGTGAAGACAAGGTGAGGTGGCGGGAGGAGGCAGGTTGGTGAAACAGTAAACACAGATAGTGAAAGCTTAACACGTTTAACAGGCACAGGTCGGTATTTTTGTCTCCCCCCGCGCTGCTGTCATCATTGAGAGGTCTCGCCTGGAACGGACATCGGCACCGACCGCTGCACTTGACTGGGAAACAAGACCGCATGATTTTTTTCATTTTAATTTTGCCGCCTGCTAATATTAAAAAAAAACAAAAAAAACACGACTTAGCGGAAGGAACCTCAAAGGAACGACACCACAGAGTGGCTGAGTGGTTTTAATTTAGCACACACACTTTTGTTGGAAATGAATCGATGCATAGGCTTTACTTTACACATCTGTAAGGTGAGTTGGGAGGACAGCATCGGGTCTCAGCTCTTACGCCACTGCCTGCACTCGTGTATGACTCCCAGCCTCTGCAGTTAGTAGTCTGGGGCCAGAGATATCATCTAGCATTCTCCATTTGTTTTTGTTTTTATTTTTAGACCATTTCCTCATCACTGCGTAATCAGTATATATGGTCCCACTGATATCGCACTCTCCTTCTCTCTCTCTCCTTGCTCTAGTCTCTCTCTCTCTCTCTCCGTCTCTCTCTCGCTATCCGACTACATATTACCATATCACACTGAGAGCTTTTAGCTGTAGTTCCAGCCATTAGCTTCAGACAGTGGGTAGCTACCAGGCTGGAACACAGAGGAGCAGGGGAGTGTGGGGGCAGGTGGGGTTGTGGTGGCGGTGGGGGTTCCTGATGGCTGTGAATGATGTCAGAAGTGAAAAAAAGGTTTCTTTATAACACCACCTGTCCATCTTGAGAGGACGCCTTGTAAAGGTCTCTGGGCATGCGGAGCCTCTCTGTGTAAAAATTACCTTTGACAATTTTAATGTCGAAATATAAAAGTTCACAGGCACTTTTGTCCCATTCAGCCTGAGACCAGAGTGCACTGTAATACCTCCTTAACAGCCACTATGTGTCACTGAGGGAGGCTTTCAACCTGAAACTGATCTCCTGCACAGAAGCTGCTCAGTCTTCTGATACAAGACTGTTATAACACCCAGGCCAGTATTTCCAAATGTGTGCTATAAGATGATTGTAATAAAGTGATAAAGGGAAACTCCTTTACTACACCTACATAAAACTAATGTAATATATAGGAGAAAAAACTCTGCAATAAATACTCCCTTTATGTGAATTACAGCGTTCATTTAAAAAAAAAATATTTTAATGTTTATTTAAGAGGCTGTGGCTGAGCTATTCCTAAAATGTCCATCCCAGTTATATCAGTTAGGGTTGCCACAATACACTGTTGCTCATAAATTCGGAATAATTTTGTTTTCAGACACATTCCCCTTTTAATCATATTTATACACACCAGTTATCACCTTGACCAACGATAATGTTTTTAGAAGATATACACTTTATCGATCAATAATAAATCACATTCTCAAAATCATTCCATGAGAGGAGGTAAAATAATATTTTAATCCAAATTTGTGGGCAATAGTGTATTGAAAGCAACTTCTAAAATTAGCATTAAAAAAAAAGGTTCAATCAAAACGGCAAATTATAACGTTAAAAAAAATTCTCAAAATCACTGCAGTCATAATACAGCGAGCAGAATTGCTGTAGATCCATTAGTCCCAGACAACTTTGAAGACCCCTGGCTCAAAGAGACCTGTGGCACTTAAGCTTCCAACCTCCAATCAGAGCGCAGGAGCTCATTTGAGCTCACGCCGCGAACGACTGCTCACTGGCGCGTTGGAGCTGGTCGGCGCGCCCCGCCATGTTTACGCCACCGAGGGGTTATTGACAGACGGCCTCGCTCCTGCCCTCCACGGGAAGACTCCGAAACCAAACAGTGACTGGATACACTGAGGTGATCCTCGCATCAATATCAATCAATTATTCACATATTTGTGCTGGCTTGCGAAAAAGCAGCGCGACTGCGTTTCATAAGTGCTAGACCAACATGCATTTTGTAGGAGGGGAGTGGAAGGGAGCCCAGCTATTACCCCGCGCTTGATCCCGTTCGCAGTTGTGGCGAACCAACTTTCGCACTGTCAGAGCGTGACAGCACTGCGATTAAGTGGGTCAGTGATTCCCATTGTCTGTATTACAGCCATTATCTTTTATAGAAGACCACATCGCCCGTTCTGTATTTGTGGTAGTAACACACCCAAAAGCTTGTTTTATTCATTTCCAAATTTCTTTTGGCATAAAACTGAGGTCCAGCTTTAAACTTTTCCACATACTAAGTGCACTTGAACTGAATACATAACTAGAGAGGAATATTGGTGTGTGTGTGTGTGTGTGTGTGTGTGTGTGTGTGTGTGTGTGTGTGTGTGTGTGTGTGTGTGTGTGTGTGTGTGTGTGTGTGTG
>CAAKHG010029649.1:0-16502 GCA_901007715.1 Dactylopterus volitans
TCCAAAAGTTTATTTTTATTTTATTATTAGTTTATTAATTCAATTTATCGCACACAGCGCTGAGAGAGAGAGAGAGAGAGATCAATCAATGACATTCACATTCAATGACAAGCACAAGAGGACCTCAGCTGCTGCTTTATGCTGTTAAAGCACATGCGTGAGAGTGTTGAGAGCCCTCAGAAACTGCAAAAGTTTCTTTTCGTTTCTTTTTTTTTTATTTCCTTGATACCGCAGCCAGTAATGGATGAAGGTAGTTATGGGGCCCTGGGCTACGTTTTGTGAGGGGCACCCCCACCGCTCATGATGCTTGACCGTAAAAACATGACCTGTAAAGTTATTAGCTTGTTCTCAAGCATTCAAGAGGTAACACATCAATTGGTGCACACACACACTTCACTGTGCATCAGCAAGCTGGTGAGAACTTTTCAGCTTTCATTATTAACGGTTCCATTTACAAGCGCAACATCTGCAGCCCTGTTTTACTGAGGCAGCATCACAATATCCTCAGAGATACACGTCGAACTTCCGCCAATGCTCGAATAATGCAGCAGTGTCACACTCATAAACACACAATCTTAAAGCTCAAAACTTTTTCCTCCCTTTATCGACGAAGGAGAAGCTAACTGAGGCTTAAAAACTTTCTCGGAATATCACATTTGGCGGACATCAGGCGATTTGGCCCATCTCAGTCTATATATCCCTGCTCTTGTAAAAGAGTGCAAGATCAAACTGAGTGATAACTCTCGGCACAACAATATAGTTGACATTATCAGGGTGCCAAATATATATATATATATATATATATATATATATATCACCGTGTGCCCTGAAAGCCCTGTTAAAAACTTCTCCGATGCATTTATCCTGGATATTCTCTCTATAATAGCGTTTATTTAAATTGTGATTGCGTACGATGGGCATCAGCAAAGTGCATGACACAAGCCACCGTGACCCGGCTGCCCCGAGCTCCGTGTTCAGCCCAGCATGCGGCTACACTAGTGCGTGCAGACTGATGATCACCGTCTCCGGATAAAATGCCAGTGACCTTTTTAAATGGGTTTTTTGGAAAAGCTGCCCCCTCATTTTTGCAGATTGCGTTGCCTCTCTGAGGCAGCGACGTCTGTGTCTGTGTCGTTTCGGGTTCCACTTTCAATCCAGTGTACCATCGTGTGGTCGCAAGTCTGATTCCCCATATGAGCTGTAGGTGGCAGGATTTGCAGCCTCTCGCGAAGCGGCCGTGGAGGCATTCACGGTGTCTGGGACATCACGGCTAATTTCCCTGGTGTTTGTGGTACCACATATCAGTGTTTCGGTTGGATGATATGTGGGTTCCTTATCTGAGTCCATAGCAGACTCCTTTACTGAGTAAAATGGTTGTGAGGCTTGGTCACGCTCAGCTTGTCATGGTTAGAATTATGTTGTTTTAAAAAAAAAAAAAAAAATTGTTTCCTACAGGCCGATATACGGGTTAATGCTCACTTTTGTTCTTACAGCAAAAATAGCCTGGTCTTTGGTCTTGGTCAGACAGGCTCAGTACTCTGCTTTCCCCTCCAGCTGAAGCTCTAATAACGAACCGAGACGGAATGTAATTTTAATAGCTCTCAGCGCAAACACTCCCAGTGATAATCAAGATTCACTCATTTCACGTATCGTACATGCCTGACTTCTGGTTTCCATTTTTTTTTTTCTGCGCGAGAGGACAAAACAAACTAACTATTGATGCATGGGTGCCTTCTATCCAAATTGCCTGATTTCATTTGAAACACAAAGTGAGCTCATTGACCGCCAAAGGACGGCAGGCCATAGAGGCCATTCTTGATACATGCACTGACTTCATCTTGGCATGATTCCCTGCCCACTGGCCTGCGGCTGTATTACAAAGCAGCAGACAATTCTACTGCTGCAGCCAAGTGTCCTCATAGACAACAGCAGCCTGGCTTCTTCTTCTTCATTTTTTTTTTTTTTTTTTTTACTGACCTCATATTATCCGCTCTCCAAGATTCCCATCCATCATGTTTAGGGGCTCTGGGTGGGTGCCAAGACGGTCTGAGAAAGCCCAGTGATGGCTTCACAGCTCCAACTATCAGTTCGAATAATAACAGCGAGGGTAAATGTAATTCAGCAATCTTCCCCTCGCATCTCCCTGACAAAAATAACTCGAGCGGGATCACACTATTGTGCCCATCAATCAAACCGGTGCTCCCTGAGTGAGGATGCGAACTCGCCGGTCTCGCAGCAACACAGACCAGAGGACACACCCATGCGCAGCCAGACCATGTGTGCAACAATTTCCAATGTGTTATCCCACTCTTGCGTCAGTGTGCATGCAAACAAGTGAATCCTTAATGGACTTCCACGTGGATGAACTCCGCGGTGGCTTAAATGGTAAGTAAGAGGAGAGGCAGGGGAGGTGTGAGGAAACTAAGTGCCCCTGATGCAAAATGCAAAATCTAGAAAAAGAGGTCTCTGATAATGTAAACATATGACAAATTAAACATCATCTCTAGACTGTACAAACATGAGAGCAGGCAAGCCAACGCGGCAGCAAAATACCACAGCGGCAGCATGCTGGCTAAAGAATCGACGGCATCGTTGCATACATTGATTTTAATTTGTATTCTAATAACATGTATGTTCTCTGATGACTGGCTTTGAACTTTATATGAAGGGGATTTTTTTCCCCCCTTCTTTTGCTTCATACAAATATAAGCTTAAAGCATACTAATTCACGTTCATGTACATGCACTGAAAATATGGTTTGTATGGTGCACTGTGTGTCAGTGTGGACCCGGAGGGTGATTAGAGGATTGCCATGGGATCAGCCAATGGGGATCCTTCCATTCACAAATTAGCAACAGCTTCAATTACCATATTAAAAAGATAAACCGTAATATTTGCAAACAAAGGTATTGTTGAGAAGCATTTGATTTGTGAAAGATTTGTGTTGGTTGTTGTTCTTCCTGGTAAGAGATGAGTGGCTGCGTTCAGAATCACTAACTAACATAACTATTGATACTAAATATAACGACAATTTAAGAATGCAGTGTGCCCCAGCTGCTTTGCATGTGGATCTTGTTTATGCGAGAAATCTCCAGATGTGTTCTCGAAGGTATCGACAGCTCACTGGACTTTCTCGACCGCCCCACAATGCATTGCGTCTCCTCGGACGGTGCAATGGCGACCATGGAGGCCGACAGTACTGTTAATCCGTAATTTTAAGACGTCATCGAAACATTTGTGGTCAGTTTACTCAAACAACACCTCTCCAGAGATGTAGGCAACTAGCAACGGCAAAAGTAACCCACGTCCCGTTGTTTCCAAGATTAAACCCTTGTTGTCAAGTAGCAAGCGTGCAATTTAACTATTAGCTATTTCACTGTAAACAGTCGATTAGTCTAATAGTTTGTTAAGTAGTAGGTAGCGGTTAGCAAACACAGCCCATGTGTCAGTCCGCAAGAGAATCAATGCTAACTGCTAATATGTAGCGATACTGTCATGGGATCCGGGCAGGGCTGCTGTTCTGGTAGCTTGTGTCAGGTTGGAGTGTCAAAGAACAGCCAGAAAGGAAAATGACAGTAGTTTTGTTATTGTGGAACGACAGCACGTAGGCTCGAACCAACTGATTTGAACCAATAATATCCATCCTCAAGTTTTAGTGGTAAAAAACGCTCCGTTAGTTAGCTAGCTCGCAACAGCATGGCATGTTGGTGTGTCTTCAAACCATCTAACATGCCATCAAAATACGGCAGATATGGAGCTGCTGGCTAAATGTCACTCACTTCCCGTCTTTCTTTCTCTCCTCAACGGATAATCCCATTCTCCGTGTTTAAAATTAAATTTGATAGCTTTCCTCTTAAAGTGAAGCTTTACTCATCTGGATTTCACACGTCTAAAATAAACTGATACGCACGAGCTGCACTATCTCCTGCAGATCACCGGTTTCCTCGAATCATAACAGAGCTGTTCTATACAAGCACTTTTTTTTTTTTTTTTTTTAATCGTCCATAAAGTGAACCGAGTGTACTGAATCACCAGAGTCACCGAGGGAGTCGGCAGCTTTAAACAGTCGAGCTCCTCATTGCTGACTGAGAATGTTACTTCCTCATTAAAAGCTTATTCCAAGACTGAAAAAGTCACATAAACAATCATAATGTTGGGACGCTGGCAGCAAATAGCAGGTCGCAGAGCCATTAACCTTATAAACAGAGCTTGTATGGGCGTAGAGCGGCGGACTGAATGAATGAATGAATGCGTGTAACAGCTCCAAAAAAGCGACAGACTGAAAGCACTTGAGCTGAATCAGCGCTGATAGCATTTGTTTTCGCGACACGTGACGCAAACGGCCCATTCCGTTTACCATGAACTTCGAAAACCCAAACGCAGCCCGGCGGCGTGACTCAGCGGAGTGACTGATCGAATCTGGTTAATAATATGCCTTCCGCTGGTGTGTTTACGCGTCGGGCGTCACGCAATCAAAAAAACCGGGGTCTAAACTCAAGAGAGCGATCATGCGGTGATGACTGAAACACCGCCTCAGCTCCAGCCGCTGATGGGGGTCAGCGGAGGCAGGGCGATTTATTGGGTTTTCAGCATATTATAAGTGCATGAGCTAGATAAAAAAAAAAAAAAAATCATGACACTTGATGTTTATTTAACTTTGCTACCAAGCAGGTAGACTTGTAAATGTAAATGTCGAGTCCTTCATCTTGTTGGGGGTGGGAAGGAAGGGGTGGGGGTGGGAGGTGAGGTGTGTTCGTGTGTGTGTGTGGGGTGGGGAGGTGGGGGGGAACCAGTGAAACAGGTGGTGTGAGAAACACCAAACAGATGCCGAGTTTGTCAATGCAGCAAAATATAAGCGAGCGTCGCTGAGGCTCGGTGACACGGCCATTCTTCATCCTATGGCTGGGGATGCTGCTGCAACTGCTTTTGTGTTTTCTTGCCAAATCACAGAGAAGCTGCTCCCATCGACCTGGGCGGAACGCTCCTACCACTGCGGTGCTGAAACTCCACGGCGGAGCAGCGGCGTTTGTCCCGGAGGCCGACCGTTAATTTTTCCGCATTGCCTTTGGTTTGTTATTTGTTTGCTATTATTTGTTTGCTTTTCGGGCTCATGTGGCGACAGAAGCTGCTCAAGCTGGCAGTCGGTGTCCATCGCAGGTGGAGAAAAAATAAAATAAAATAAAAAAAGAATATAGTGCTGACTCACAGCTGATGTGGTGCCGTGTCATCCTTTTTTTGCTTGTTGAAGCGAATCCGAGCAAACAGAGAAAACGTTCAAACTCTAAACTCAGGAGGCGAAGGGAGACTTTCGTCCGTTTGGCTGTGAAGCCACAGCCGACGAATCCCATCATGCGCCGGTCGTGATGGGAATAACGGCGTTAAAAAATATAAAAAAAACATTATCAGGGGCGTTACTTTATGTCCATGAAAGAGTAATCAAAATCGCTGCTGCTTCCATTGTTACATCGCCGTTACCTTTACTGACAGAAAAAAAAAAAAAAAATGTGCCGACCAGGCTCTCTCAGCCATGGAGGAGGGAGCGGAGGGGGCGGGACGACAGCATAAATGATGATGATTGGCTAGGATTGAGAAAAAAATCTGTGGTAAACCAACCGGAGGCAGAGTTGGGCAGGTCAAGACCGACAGACGCAGCAATGGCGGGCCCAGATAATTCAACGGTGGCGTTTTTAAACTGGAAGTGCAGACTTTACCTTTCCCTCACTGAGATAAAAGGCAAGAACGTAAACGTCAAATATAATTATGACGGGAACAAAGTGTTTCTCCACGGCGGTTTGTCTCGCATTGTCCCGTAGCGACAATAAAATTGTGCAGATTAGGAAACAATGTTTTCTGTTTATTCATTTAAGTGTCAACTTGATTAATTAAGCATATTCTCTATTCAGTTTTCTTACAAATAATTGAACATGCAGTTGAATTTAAAGTTCCAGTCCTGGTGGGCAAGATCAAAATTCTTTTACATATCAGAACGTTTAAAAATGTAATGCTATCGTTAATTTCCCTGGTAACTAGTTACTTTTATCGTGTTGTAACTCAGTTGCATTTTGGGAGAAGTAGCTAGCCACTAAATTTTTTTTTTTTTTAAAGTCACTGGTCGCGACTTCAGTGGACTCGTGTGCAAACTAGGTCAGGATTTGTTTTTTGTAGCGTTGCGTTTTGAACTCTGGGTTTCGGGCTCGTCGTATCTTCGGCTGGGGCAAATATGCTGGCGAGGTTACTTTAAAAGAAAGTGGAATCCTGCCACATGCACACACTCATGCGAGCGGCAGAAGTAACTTCCTCTTTGGAGAAAAGGAAAGAGGGATTTAAATATAGCTGGCTTGTTAAACAAAAATTTCTTTTCTTTTTCCGTGGTCACCACAGAAGATGGCAGTGTTGACAGTATGCATCATGCGTACGGGGACTAGAATAACTGGGTTTCTCTGTCGTGTGTGGTATCATAATTCTTTATAGAACAAGACCCAAAAGTAAACACCCTCATTAATTATGGTTGTATAATACGGTATAACGTTTTTTTTTTTTTGCATAAACTTCACCATAAAAAAAAAAAAAGCATTAAGCTGGACTTGTTTACAGCCCGCCGCTCCTCGGTTCCCCCGTGCCAGGGAGAGGGAGGCGATAATGGAGACGATCCCGGGCTGCGTTTTACATGTCAGTCGAGATGTCTTCCGGGATGCGTTTGTTCGCTGAGCAGAGTGGATGCGGCTCGGGCCGACATTAGCCCGCCACAGCGATGCTATACGCTGTGCGTGGGAGAACAGAGCAGCCCTAGAGTGATAATTAGTCCAGTCTCTCGTCGGGCAGGCGATTCGCACATCAGTGTTGGCTCTCTTCTCTTCCTTCCTTCTTTTTTAAATTAAAAAAAAAAAAAAAAAAAACCTTTGCTCCTCTGTATCTCCCGTTTTCTCCTCAGTCCCAACTTGGCTGCCTCCCTTCCTCCTTCTGTGCCTCTCTCATTGTCTTAATTAGCCGCGGTTCCACTCTGATTTGATTCAATTTGCCGCAATTCAGCCGCATTCAGCTCAAAAGTTTAGCGCGACCCCACACAATCACACATGACTTCAAAAAAAAAAAAAATAACAGCAGCGAGAGCCTCCCCCTCCTTCCTTCCCTGCCTCCCTCCTTTTCTCCCTCTCTGTGTCTTTGACTCTCGCGCTCCCAATTCTCCTTCCACCACTCATGATGAGCTGCAGTGAAACTGAATAATTCACAAATGCAGCAGCACAGCTCAGGAAGAGGGGCACCGCAGCCAGCGAGAGACAGAAAACAGTCAAGGACCTGTGCATCTGCTCACAGGCTCTGCTGGGTCCTGAGTGGATATCACGGTAGCTTTTGTATCTCGGCCAGCGTGTCATCCCACAGGCCGGCGATTTGCAAGCTGCTATTTCATTCTGTCGAGAAATACTGTGGGTATTGATGTTTTCTCACCGGACTGACCAGACACCCGCGCACGCGCGCGTGCGCACATACACACACAACCAAACACGCGCACGCACGCACACACACACAGCACCAGATCGTCTCCTCCTGGCTGCCGTCCTGCCGCTATTGTCCTGATTCGAGAATCCGCAAATTAAACAAGCAGCAACGGCGGCGAATGTTGTCATCGTCTTATCTGGCGATGACTTGTGTTTTTTTTTTTTTTTTTTTTTTTTCCCCTGCTGTTATTTTTTTGAGGAGGTGAGATGAATTTGTGATAATTTACACGGACAAACAGCAGTCGCAGTGTTGCTCCTGGCAGAGATTCGCGGCGGGAGAAGGCACGAGGAGAGAAGGCCTGTGAATTCATTTGTCCAGTCAAAAATAGAGATGGGAAATGGAAGTTTTGTCACACGTTACAATTATTTCACTCGCGTTTATGAGCTCTGCCTGTGTATGTTCATGTTCCTCTGCCTTACCAGTGTATATTGACATCAAGGCTGAGCACTCGAAACGGCGCCTTATGTCTTAAGGTTAGGTTAGGTTAGATTAGATAAATTTTTGACGATGTAAGTGGGCCAAAAGTTTGAGGCGACACAAATGTACGTTCAAAGATGCTCGTGCGTGAAAAACGTACTCAATAATCCTTTTTGTTTTCGCTCGCGTTTAATTGTAAAGGTGGCACGGCTCCAGTCAAGGACAGCCAGAGGCGTCTGGTAGATTGTTATGGGCCTTGCAGTTAAACCACGAGTATATAAACGCCGCTGTAAACACCGTTCACAGGGGCAGCTTCTCCTTCCACCGATACGCCGCCCCCGTGCGCGTGCCAGCGAGGCTCTTCTCTTTTTGACCTTTTCATTTTGCGCCTCTTTTGTTATTAAACTTCTGCGAGACATCGCCGCCTCGCCTACTCCGAGAGAATTATTATACCAATCAAATTCCCACCGCAGATAATGAAAGCTGCAGCAAGCGCTGGAAAGCAAACTGGGTATCGTGGTTTTTAAAAAAACATGTTTTACAAAATGAATTAAACTGCACGACGGAGACGTGCTAGCAGATGGGAAATGTTATGACCGCATCTTTATTTTCCTCTCAGTTAAAGTGATGCTTTCTGGGATCCAATCTAAGTGCTGATGGTAATTTTTTTTTTTTTTTTTTGTGTAATCCTGCGAAGAAATAAAAGATAACCTTGGTGAGGACATAACCTTCTGGAAGGATGCAATCAATATTTACGCCAGACTGATGAGTTAAGCCCGCACTATTCCTATAAAGTTAGCTTTGAAAGCATATCCAAATATCGGTTTGAAAACAATGAAGCTGAAGGTTCCTGCCTGATTGATTTTTTTTTTTTTTTGTAAACAGATGCCTTCAGATGATATTTGGAATTTATGAGCCACAAAACACAAATAGGACCACAGCATTTAGTCTTACCTATTCTAACTTCATATTTGATAACTGATAATGAATAATGAACATTTTTGACTTGTTTTTCTAAGGCTACGTCTAAATTGTTTTGCTTTTTTAAAAAAAAAAAAAAAAAAGAGCTTTTCGGAGCCTCAAAGACCTCTTGCTTTAAAGTAACTGAGGCACAAATACATTATAATGCTGTTCTCGCTGACGGGGGAGCCACTGACTGCCAACTACTGCGACTTTTAAGAACAGTCATGCTTTATATTGTGAGGGAGGTCATGTGGGGCTCCGCGAGGCAAGAGGCCTTTCAGAGTGATTGCAATCGAAAAACAAAATTATACTTTTTCTTGCGGTACAAGAATAAATAAACAACAGGAGAGGGACCACACACATACACACACACACACAAAAAAACACATTGTTTTTTGGGGGGAGACTCAAGCAAAGCAAGTCAGTCTGGCCAACACGGTTTGGTCTTATGACCCGAATCAAATGTTTGAGTCATATGCTGCTTTGATGTCACGAAGATCTCTCATGCAGAGCAGCAAGGAGCCGGCTTTTGCCCGAGCGCGGGATAGACCTGACTCAGGCGATGAAGGTCACGAGGAGGAGATGATTAGTCAGTTGATCAGCATTCATTTAGCTCAAACTGGCACAGGCGCAAAAGCCGGCTGATTTCAAGCTGTCTCCCGATGACTGACGGTGTTTGGGCGCGATTCAAGAGCTCTTTAACGAGTCCACTCTCTCCTGGTCGCTCCGCCCGCGCACCAGCCATAAAAGATCGCGATTATCATAACGGTTGCTGACACACCAAAGAGAACTTTTCCAGATGTCCGTCAGCGCTGACGAGCCCGCGTCGCAATCCCGCGGCGCAAAGCTGAGCTCGCTTGAGGGTCGGCCGGCGGCTAACGCTAGCAGGCGCTGCTGCGAATCCCGCCGCCCCGCGCGGCCACGCGCCCGACAGGAAGCTCTTGTTTATCCCCCGAGCGGCCCGAATCGAACAGTACTCACCGCTGTAAGTGACGATGCGGATGGTGGAGTCGCCCTCTCCGAAGCGCGTGATGGGGGTGAGGCGCACCTCGTAGGATTCGGGCTTTATGAGCTCGGTCAAGTTGTGCGTCATGAGCTCCCCTTTGTTGATTGTTCCGTCAACGGGGATCTCCTGCTCCCACCAGCGCTGCAACCCCATCTGGACGGGAGCGACAACAAGAGGCTTGGATTATTAAAAAAAAAAAAAAAGAGAGAGAGAAAAAAAAAATCACTCGACTCTCACAAGAGCTGCATAAGCACAACCCCCCCCCCCCCAAAAAAAAAACCCCATCATAAACAACTGACAAGGCAAAAATACAGTGGAGGCCTGTTTTACTCTGAACCCGTAGCTACTATAAAAGCTGAGGAGCAAAGCAATTCATCCATAAGTCAACTTCCAGCGTGCGGAGTCCTGCGGTGGAAGAACTGCAGGACTCCTACTGTTTTTATTACATGTGAATGACTTGGAATCTGCTTGTGTTGAAAAATCATTTTTCATCTGCCGGTTATGAATGAGAACAAAAGACTAAAGACAGTCTCCAGCGAGGAATTTAATCAGCTTAGGAATGACATTGTAGTGTCGATGGTAAGTCTCTTTATATTATCTATAATAAAAACCGAGGCCACAAAAGATAAGTTAAACCAGTATTGTCTTGGATCCGGGGTTTACAACCAGTGGCCCCTTGCTGGTGTGTGAAGGTATTTAGGTGGTCCGCAATCATGCAGTCGGCAACTCGGCTTCAAATCCATGCAAGAATATAAAACTGAAAACAGCAAAGAGGACTCAGAATTGAAAACTTCTGCATCTCTGAGTGGATTTTTTGACACATTTTCGTGTACCAGAATTTACACAAAATGCACACAGGCAAAATAAGGCTGGAAAGGGCCTGTGGGGCATCAGAGGCAAACAAAACACCGTCCCCAAAATCAATAAAAGCATCATTTTAAGAATGAATCGCAAAGTGCGTGACTACGTGTGCGCTGCTTTTCGAGTGAATTCTCATGGAGGGCGCTATCTACATCGAGAGCGGGCTAAAGGCTCAAATTTGTTCAAGTTGTGACGTTAACGGTTGTAAAACAGGACAGAAGCTAAGCCTGAATGTTGCGTTATTAACCGATGGCGGACCTTTACGTTCACGGCATGACAAGATCAAGCGACGTTGCTCAACCAGGCGAGCTACAAACATGTTATGGAAGCCTTGATCTAAATAAGAATGGCACTTTATTTAAAAAAAAAGAAAAGAAAAGAAAAGAAAAAGTTACCTGCCCTTTTTTAAATACTCGGCTTTTTACCTTATTACCGCTGATGTCTGTTACATAGCAATCCGAATAGAAAAAGCACGGTGTTGGAGACTCTGGGGAAATTCCATCACGGTTTTTGGTTACAAAAGCCATTTGATAAAGCGAGTCTAGGATTGTTGGCCAATTATCTCTCTTTGTGTAGCTCTGATTATTCGATCTGCTCCCGGTTTAATGGTCTGAGAGAAACACTTCACTTTAACTTCAGATCTCGCAGCGCAAATTAGTCAGGGTTGTGTTGGGCTTGAACCCATGGGTACATGATGGCAGATAACAATGCCAGCAGCAGGCACCGGTAACCTTAAGGCTCAGAGCTGTGCCAATGCAATTCGGGGGTGGGGTGGGGTGCAGGATATCTGTGAAGGCAGATCTTAAACATCTCAAACGCCACCTCTGTCACATTGAGGGGAACTCGTGGAAGCCAATCGGAGTTAGAGACCTGTGCTCGGGGTTACACAATCAAACAGTCGTTACGATAAATCCATTAAATGTCCGTCAAAGAATGCCAGAGGGATGTTAGCCGGCTGGTCTAGTTGGTCCAGACTGAAATATCTAAACAAATGCTGGAGTATTGGGTGCCTCGCCCAGCCAGTAGTTGCAGCTCCGTGAGGAAAAAACCCTGCCGACTCTGGTGATCCAAACATCTTCTCTCTGGCATCACTACGAGGTTAACATTTCTGGTTTTTAATGCAATATCTCAACATCTTGATGCCGCCTAGCTCGATAATATCGTCAAGGTTGTATGTGTTTGTCCAACACTTCAGTTCAGGCTCCAATACGTGTAATAGCATTCCTATCAACATCAGCCTTGGTTACTAATGTTTTTTGTTTTTTTTTTCTTTTTCTCACAATAAAGCTCCACAAATGAAAAGTTCGTTGGTAGTTCCAAGTCATTCGGTCATCTGGACTCTCGCACCCCACAGAAAATTTTACCGGAATTCACTGCGTGGGATTTAAAGGCTAGTTTTCAAGCGTGCCTTCAAACAACGGGGACGCCTATATGGACTTTCAAGATATCTGCAGGCTTTATTCGATGCAAAAAAAGTCCTTCAAAGTTCATTGGGAGCAAACGTTGCCGTTGAGAGCTCCTCACCGCTGTTCTCAAAGAGAAAATACAGCACTTTAACGTGCATGTCCGGCCAGTGTCGACGATAAATGTCGTCGGCTGAGGTCCTCAGCGTGTGCAGTGCTGGCCGAGAAAATTGAGGTCTGTGCAGCAAGTGCCTGCGTGTACCAGGATGCAATGCGGTTTGGGCGACTGCGGATGGGAGACGCTGACTGCTCGGGGAGAGAGACTTAAAATCAAAGGTTGGAGTTCTTCCTTAACACCAGTGATGCCGCTGGTGTCAGAGGAGTAACAACCGTTTTCTAAGATAAACTTGGGGGGCACTGAGGAAATTGATGTCGTAACCGACCACGTTTACTATCAACACCGACTGGACATACACGGCTCAAGTCCGTGGAAGATGGACCTTTCCTGTCAATCAATCCATTAATCAAACTTTATTTGTATAGCACCTTTCATACATTTTACATTTTCACAATATAAAATCAAATACAACTATAGAAATGAAGTACAATTGTTAAAAAAGAGCATGTCCTTCATTCTTATGTGTTCAATTCAATTAAAATGAACTGAGATACATACGATGTTCTGAACGGTTGCTTGTATGTATCACAGAAGAAAGGGATGTTTATTAAAGGACACTCCTATGAAGAGTCTAGTTCTGGGAACATATTGCGTCTGTGATGACAGCAAATATGTATTCCCATCACAATCCATGTAGGATGTTCCCTCTCATCTGCCAATTAACCTTGTCTATAGACATTTGTATGATCCGCCGACGTAAAATACTACACAAGCAAAACAATTTTCACTCTGCAAGCGTTTGACAGCTAGCTGCTCATTAGCTACATTTATTTTCAAAGCAGCTCCCGGCCTCTGCATTCAAAGACGGCTATTAGCAAGCGGGGTAGATATTTTCATGTTTGCAGAAAGAATGAAATAATTAATTCCTCCCATTGAAGACAGGCTTCGGCATGCATCATACAGGTGTTTAATGAAGAGGGGGCGACGCCATTGTGCCAAAGTTTTTTCTTTTATCAACTTCCACAATGTCCTTTTTAAGGAGGACCTCAACTGCGTTTTAGTTCTTCGCCTTCGCACGACACACAGACTAAACCCGAGACTAAGCGGAGGTATCGCACGACAACCAGTTCATGTCCCGGAGGTATAAAAACCTCCCCTGAAATTCCAAGAAGCAAAACGAGGGGCTGTTGCTGCATTCCCGTGGGGGGGGCAGAGGGGAGTTTTTTGGGGGTTGAGGAGGTGGGGGAGTATCGGGCATGCAAGAGAAGTAGGGTTCATTTTATCCTTGAGAATCAGTCTAAGGGAAAGAGCTGCACAAAGACAAGTTACAGCCCCTGCATCACAATTAGCGACGATACATGCCCTTCTCAGTCATCGCCGAAGAGGAAGTGTGTTACTAGCAGAGGGAGACAGAGATAGAGCGGATGAAAGTGTGATAGCACAGTCAATGTGTGTGTGCGCGCGCGCGTGTGTGCGTGCGCGTGTGTGAGAACAATATCAATTAAGTAATTACTTAGAGCCTGGATGATGCACAATTATGGGGTGCAAGGTTTCATCACCGTTCATTTGCAGGTAAATAGAGTGTTTTGTCTGTCACCGCTAATTGCAGATGGTACACTTGTCCCTAGCTATCCTCGGAAAATTTTAACTTTCCTCTCAAGTCCAAAAGGCATACCAGCTAATTGCCGTAAATTACACCCCGGCGGCCCGTAAGTGTGTGTTTCAACTGTCTCAAAAAAAAAAAAAAAAAAAAAAAACCACCGAGGTGTCAATTCGAGCAGATTCTTGTCGAGAGGCAAACGGCGGGAAAAAAATAAATAAATAAAAAAAAGAAAGAGAGAAAACAGACTAGACGTTAAATAAATGATACATTCCGGGTTTTCGAGTGAGAGCGTCAAGGGCAGGCGCATACAGCGATATGAAAATGGACACGGCATTTTCTGGCTGTAAATAATAGTCTTTCATTTTGGATGCTGGAAAGCGAGATATCGGGTCACTTCATTTGCTCAAAGGAAAGATCAGGGGACAAAGAGCGCCCTCCGCCACCGGGGTTATCTGCTCAGAAAATCCGCCACAAAATGTAAGAAACCGCACCAATGTTTGATGTCTGGTCTCTTCTTGCTCGCGTTTATTCTATTTAATCTTTATTTATTTACCTTTTTTTGTTGACTTTTTGGCCCAGTGTTCAAAACTCAATCTCACAGTTGACTGAAAGCTCTTGTCTTCTGGCGCGAAGCCGTCTCGCCCACATGAGGCGACCGGATCGCGTCCCGTTTAGGGAGCGCAGCGTCGGCTCGGGCAGGGCGCTGAGGTCACGCTTGCGAGAGGCGACTGGTAGCCGTTTGCTAATAGTCAAAGCCATATTGATGTGTTATTTTTTTTGTTTTTTAAGAATCCATCGACACTACCTCTACCAGCAAATTAAAAAAAAATTGCCTGAAAAAGTTGCTGAAAAGGCTGCGGAATCGGGAAAAAAAAAAAAAATCACATGTAAACCTGCAGAAACACCTGGAGACAGTTCAAACCATAAGTTGGACGTGAAGATGGCTGAACCCCGAGGAGCGAGGAAGCGGAGTATTCCAAAACACATCAATATCGTTTTATGCCTTTTAGAAAGCAAAAACCCCAAACCAGTCAGACCAGGTTACGTCGAAGGAAGGAAGTGAAGCAAGACCATTATTATTGCAAACTTGAATATAACTGTAACCTATCGTCCTGCAGATTAAAACAATGAAATATTTTAAGTAAAAGTTTATTACTATTTACCCACATTACGGAACAGAAATCGGAATATTGTCAGGTTGGATTTCTGTTGCCATGGCGGCATGGCTCAGTTGGTAGAGCGGTCGTCTGGGACCCGGAAGGTTCCTGGTCCGGCAGAGACTGTGTCAAAGTGTCCTTGAGCAAGGCACTGAACCCCTGATCGCCCTGATTGCTCCTGGCGGGCGGGTTGGCACCTTGCATGGCAGCCCCCGCCACCAGTGAATGTGTGTGTGAATGGGTGAATGTGGCCATGTAGTGTAAAGCGCTTGAGTACCATCAAGGTACTCAAGCGCTATATAAATGCCGTCCATTTACCATATTACAGGTAAATATTTTTACAAAGTGAATTTTGGGTCTACCTATTTATTACTCCATAAATCAGAAATAATAAAAAAAACCCAAAACAATCAAAAGTCATGAAACATAGACATGTTCTTGGCATAAAATATTCCTATAAAGCTGATATTTGAACAAGCTAAACTTCCAGAATGTAAAACTGGACAGTCTTCCGCGGTGAAAGTAACGCCAAAGTACACATTGCGCTTGCTGTAAAGTAACTCATTACCGACAAATGAGAGTGACTCGCAATCCATCACATTCTGATGGTAGCGCGCTGCTCCGCTGGTAAATGCTGGCATTGTTAATCAAACTCTGATTTAATATTCATGTCCTTGTTTATTAAGATGAATCCTCAGCGCCTTCTCGTCTAATAGCTGGATGTGCGCAGGACAAATTGGATTGAGGCGGATGAGCTGGTGTCATCAAGTTTTCTATTTTTTTTTAAAAAATTTTATTTTCAGGTTTTTATCCAAAAGGTGCTTGAGAGTTTAAAAACGCGCAAAAAAAAACAACTCGCATCTCTCGCGACGCTCAAATTAAGGGCTGGCTTGGCCTACTTCTGCTCCCCGCGCCGAGTTTTAATTAATCGTAACCGATGTTAAGGTTGTCATCCCTTCGCTGTTTAGAGAGCGACACACAGATCTCCTAAAAATATAAATCCCTTTCGAAAGGACTTGATGGCAGATTGTATTTGGAGCATCCTGTCAATTTACCTGAGAATGAGACAGTCTGGGCGGATTGTCTCTCGTCTCATTACTATTCCCAATTCCCACGGCACTTTGTTTTTCTTTGCTTACGCACAGGTGGTTGTGTATTGCTGTGAGCGCAAATGGAGGTATTAATATATACCGCGTGTTTGTGCGCGCGCGCGTGTTGTATAAGACTTTTTGGAGCGCCGTGTCAGATTTAAGATTGTTTAATTGGGGAAAGAATGCGTAATAGGGGACAAAACAGGTTGTGTGTGTGCGTGTGTGTTCCAAGGCTCCAGGCAGATGGAGGCCTGAAACGCTAATCTTGGCAAACAACAGCCTCAAACACCGACTGACGCAAACTCAAATAGCGCTTCAATATGCAGATCGCATCAAACTTGCTGTGCTGATTGTGATGGGGGGGGGGGGGATAAAAAAACTTCCAA
>CAAKHG010029655.1:5210-18860 GCA_901007715.1 Dactylopterus volitans
TTTTTTTTTTTTTTGAGTCTTTTTTTTTTTTTTTTTTTTTTTTTTTTTTTTTTTTTTGTTGGTTTTTTTTTTTTTTTTTTTTTTTTTTTTTACAAATGACAGATTCTAAATAAAGATAGCTGTTCATATTTATAGATGGCCTCAAATCTATTTGTTCTTTCTCTCCAACGAAAACACCTGCCCTAGCTGAAGGCTCGGTTTCCCATGCGCCACTCTAAAGAATCCTTTGAATAAACTCATAAAAGCAAGTCTGACAAGGTACAGATGCAGAGATACAGCGCTCGGCTCTTTACCTGACTGTGCAGATGTGCACGTGATCACCGGCGGCGCTTCATGGTCTTGGGCAAACGATCGCTTGAGGAAGAGCATGTATGGAACGGCTGATTTTAAAAAAAAAAAAATTTATTTTTCCTGCTGCAGTGGTGGGGGTGAGTTTTGAGAGCTCCCTCTCCTTTGCCGGGCGCTCTTTTTGCTCCCTTTGGACCTTCAATTGCAGATCCTCATGGCAAGAAAGAGGGGGTGTTGAAGAAGAGGGAGGGGGCCGAGGGGTGCTGCACCGCACTTTCCTTTGATGTAGCAAGAACGTGACGGATCCGCTAGCCAGTGTCTCGCAGCGTGGAATCACTAACCCAGGCTTACCTAACGGGATTTGATAGGACCGCTCTGGTGTCCCTCAGTGCCATGTGTGTCCTGAGCTCATGCCCCCAGCGCTACCGTGGAAGATCCCTGTTAAAGAGAACACTACATTTACCAGCAGCCCTCCATGTCCACGCTAAATGTCCTAGATGGCAGCTTGTAGCACCTCGTGTAGTTTCAAGTGTCGCCACGGGACGCGGCGGGAAGTTTACTGGCGCCGAATGCGGCGTTTCGCCTTCAAGCAGCTGAACTTCCCGTGAGCCCGTTTCATTTTCCATACTCTCCCCCATGTGTTAAAGGTCTATGAATAAATGAAGACAATAAAGTAGAGGGTGGCATTTGACTTCGTTATTTTATGCCATAAACACAAAATCCGCCATTTTCATCAGTGTTTGATATCAAAGAGTCACACTGACATTGATGTCATCTGCTGTGCAGCTCTCTCAAACTGTGAACCATGAGTGTACACATGAGGAGCAGCATCCGGGACCTCACACAGAAGAAACACTTGGCCCCTTAAACTCTTTGTAGTGCCGCCGGGTCTCAGTGTTGTATAAACAGCGCCATTAACGCCAAGGTTTCTTCTCATCCTCTACAGTATGGTGATGCCGGTTGACACATTTACTCCATATGCACAGTGATCATGATGCCATGTGGTTGCAATCACCTTATCGGTGTTTCATCTCGTTAAATGGAACTCAGCAGAGTGATTTCTCCGCCGCGAACCTGCTGATTCGTGGCATTGTCTTAAGAAGAGAACTAAAAATAAAGTGACCCGAAGGTGAAGTTTATGCATTTATTCATTTTTTTTGATGGCATAAGTGCGTGATGATAGATTTTCGGCAGTGTTAAAGGATAATTGATATTCAAATAGATGACACAACTCTTGCACTTAGAAATAAGTTGCTGTTTTTTGTAGTCTATATGCATGAGACATTTTTATTGAATATAGAGATATACATATATTGTTATTATTATTACACACAATAAAAACAAATATGCCAGGCAATATCATTAAAACCAGTTATTGTTTTTTTTAAACATTTGTCGAACGAATGAGTGACAGAATTAAATTTGAGCTGAGAAGAAAATTTCTTTTTCAACCGCATTGCATCATATCATATTATGGACCAAGTTAACTATGCAAATTCCCAAAAAGTCCATTCCTTTGTAATCAAATAAAAATGCAAAACTGATATATACCTACAAACAGTAATGCTCTGACTTACACCTGTCGACCAACCGTCAACCTTTAGCAGCACAAAACTACGGTTAGTGTGTTAGCATTAGCATGGTACATCAGTGCACATTTTGGGCGCTCACCAGACTTCTCATTCCCCAACATGGAGGCTGCTAGCTTGGATTTATTCGCCTAGCATTTGACCTTTTTTTTTTTTAGCAACCACATGGAAAATACCATGACTTTTTGTCAGTCTGGATTTCCACTGTGAAAAGTCCAGTCAAATTCGTCCCAGCAGTACCACGCATGACATGTAAGCGCACACGCTTCACCCCTGCTGATGTTTATTTTTGGGGCAGGCATTGCTGCTCAAAGCCAAGCACTCATGGACCATGTCTCTTCTCGACTTATCCTCTTTCGCTCATCCGGGTGCGGGTCGCCGGGGCAGCGCAGTGGCCTCCACGTTGCACCAGACCCATATGGTCCCTCCTGCAGTTGGTGGGCCTGCTGGAGGATGGACCCATGTCTGTGCCTCGGGCTGGACCTGTCCGGACCCCGTTGGCGAAGGCCTGGCCACCAGGCGCTCGCCGATAGCTCCCTTCCCCTGGCCTGTCTCCAAGGTGGGGTAACGCTCCGGGCAGGGCACATTGGTGCTTTGATGTTTTCCTTCCCATATGCGTCTTTATGGGCCATTCTTTGTCTGACCCTTCACCCAAGACCAATTTGCCATGGGAGACCCAACCAGGGGCTGCTGCCCTCCGACAGCATAGCTCCTGGGATCATTAGGACACTCGATAAGGTGATGGTCCACTGAGAAGCGATGTCTCTTTCTTTCTCACTGAATTGGATGAAGCTTAAATAATCAGGCAGGGTTGCCCGGAGCCAGGCAATCAGGCTTCCGCGGACAGACCGCTGCTCAGAGCCCACAACACCTGCTCAGGGGTTTTCACTCCTCACCAGCAGCCTGCCGCTGATCTCGGGGGGTCAGCGGAGGGCCTAGCCAAGGTTGTCCCTGAGGTCTGGTTGTGTTTGAATGGCCTGGGTGTGGACTTCCTGTCAGGGTGGATCAGAAATGGAGTCAAGAGGGCAGCATGTGCGTGTATGGTGTGTTATTGCCAATTTGTGGTGCTATGACTAAAAGGAATGGTGGGTTGAATTGTTTGTGTCTTGCCAATGATGTTCTTTTGGAATTTTTAAGAACTGGGGCCAAACCCTGCACTGATTCGTCTCAAGACTGAATACATACATGCTCAAATTAGTTTTGGAGTTGTCTAAAAATATGATTAATATGCCCCTATAGCACATGTTTCACTTGATTGGCCTGATTTAGTCTTTGAGCGTGATGAAGCTTGACAGTAGTCCCTAAAAGCTGATCACAGTACCTCACTGTTCCTTGTTACAGCCATAAAATGAGTAAAAACATGAATAGCTTTATTGACTTCATGCTGACAGCTTGTAGGTCTAATATAGAGGCGAGCAGTGTTCTAGCTGGTAAACTGCAGCGTGGGGAAACAATAGGACCACAGGAGTGAAACATGGGTGCAAATCCTGCCGGCTGTGTCCAGACTTCAGAGAATCAGAAACAGCCCTCACTTTGTCCTGCTAAGGAATAGTTATAATCAATAGCTGCTCTGTTGGTGGAAGCTGGTCAGTCCGTGGCGCGTTCTCCCTCCCTCCTGCTCTTTGCTGTTTTATATTTTTCAGAAGCTCATTATTTCTTTCTGCTGTGGGTGTGAACGCTAAAGAGGCTCACATGCAATGTGTATCTGATAGCGCTGAAATATTAATGGTCCCCAGTGTAGGAGGTTGGTATAAGACCTGCATAGTTACAGTACAAAGGGTGCCTTCTCGCCACCAGGCTTTATTAGCCAAGCTGTTAAAGGAATAGATGGTTTAGAGCTAGCATTCGTGCTTCATGCCTCCTTTTGTGTTTTTGCGCGTCATATCGAACCTTTCTTTTCGCCTAACAATCGCCAGCGCATTTAACGGTGTTAGTGCGCGCTCACACACACACACGAACACACGCACACACACACGCACACACACGCACGCACGCACACACACACACACACACATGGATGTTAGAGCTATGCCAAACTGTTGAGCTTTCATTGGGAGGACAAAGAGGAGGGCTTTGCTATCACTTCATTTTGTGTGGTCTCGGCCATAAAAAACAGCCTGTTCTTTGACTGTGAAAAAAAAAAAAAAAGCCTGTCTTCAATTTTTGGGAAACCCATAAAAGTTTGTCGCTCCTTTCATATTGGCAGTGGAATTGAAAACAAATGCTGCATTCACCCCTCCTCTTCTTTGAACTGGCCAATTATGGAGTTGTGAAAATAAAAATCAGTCTGTACATCTCCCCCTCGCCACCCCCCCACCCCACCCCCCCTCCTTTCTTTCCTTTTTCCCCTCCTCTCTCTCCCTCTTTCTCCCTTGTTCACTTTTTCCCCTCCTCCCCCCTTGTTTTTGAAGAAACCGAGGGGGATCACTGATGTCAAAGTCAAAACCAAGAGCATTAAGAAAACTGGCGAAATGCAATACAGCTGCAATCCGACATGACGCTAGAAAATAGGGCTGAGGAGCAGAAAGCCTCTCTCCCGTATTCCCAGGGCGCGCAACTGCTCCCGGCCTTGGCTTTGATCTCTTCAAAGCCTCCTGCCTCCTACTAGATGGAGAGTCTTGGCTGCTGCTCGCAAGTGCTGGAGAGAGGCAGGCAGGGAGGGAGGTGAGGGGGTGTTTTTTTGGGAGCGGGGTGGGGTGCTGGGAGGGTGGGGGGTGGGAGGGGGGCGTAGATGGGGGGGGCGGGCGTCTTTTCCTTTCCAGGGCTGAAATCAATCACGGTGCCGAGGCAATTATGTGTAATTCAGCCTCGGCCAGATTAGTGACTCCTGTTACCTGAGTGACCGGAGCTCTGTAATCTGCGAGACACACAGGCCTCACTAGCGAAGGAGTAGCCAGGAACAGGCGAGGGCACTTGAGGGAAAAGGAGGGGAGAGGGAGAGGTGCTGAAAAGCAGGCTGCCATGCTGCTGTCCAGCAGAGCAGAAAATCAGAGTACAATGGAGTGATTACACTTGCAGATGTAGCCATATTTATGACAGGGTGGATAGAGAGAAGAGAGAGAATGATGAGTGCTGATTGCCATGGAGCTCGCTAGTTAGTGTGCTAACGAGCCAGGTCCCTTTTGTGTTAAAACATGCGCGTTATGTCACCTCCACTGCGGCTCCGGTCCTCCCCCGCCGTTCGCTGCCCCGTCCCCCACCTCCAGCGCCATATCTCTATCCCTCATGCCCTCCACAGTCGGCTCTGAAATGCAGGCTTGGCCAAGGCTCCTGCCCCAGGCGCCCAATTTACTATGGCTGGAGAAAAACTCAGTGGCCCCAAGTCACTGAGGAAAACGGCAGAGCTGAATGCTTCTCATTCCCCGCTGCTGCAGTTCGTCTGATCTGTGCAACTGTTTCAGTGTCTTAACACACAGCAGTGTAACAATTTGCACCCCTCTGCTTTTTTTTTTTTCCTCCATGTGGCTTACTGAGGAGATTTATCCCAATTATGTTTGCTCCTAGTTTAGGCAAATCTGAAACGTGGTAAGAGTTTGATGCTCATGACTAATACCAGCTGGCGTACGTTATGAGATTAATTATTTGTAAGACTCTTTTTTTCTTTTTTTCCTTTTTTTTGTTTAAACGTATGACATTGGGATTCTTTTTTTTTTTTTTGAAACAATTAATTAGTTTGGGAGGGCAAAGGAAAAAATTCCGAATTATATTATTGGACCAGTTAATTGGAAATATCTGATCGCCTTGGCTTTGATTCCTCCCCTGCGCTTTCTCTGTGTGCACTGATGTCACAGGCATGAGAACAAGGCTATGTTTTTTCCCCAGCAGTCACTTGATGCAGGATGATGAAACCCACAAAGATATCTAGCAAGAATGTGTTTGTTCATCTGATGAGCTCGCCTTGTGCTCCATGTTTCTTTTGATCATCGGACTGCTCAGCTGGTGATGGAAGGCTCCCACTTTCCTCATGGGATGTACACATTAGATAAATTAGATATGCCGTCCTGTTGTTGCTATAGAACATAGCTGATCAGGACCTCGAAGCCCGCGTGTTTTTAACATGGCTGACAGCGAAGTGGACTCTAAAAATATAAAGGTCACGCTGAATGGATTAGGTGGCATCAATGGGAGCCACCGTCCGGCTCAGTGGGAGCCCTTAAATCCACTCGCAGCCATATAACCCTCGGCTCAGGGGCCAGGTGACGCTTTTCATGTCCTCCAATGGAGAGACATCACAGAGGCATCCTCCACTTTGAGCTGCCCGTCATCAAACAATGCATCAGAACATCAAATCAATCCACCCCCACTGTACCCGTATCTTTTGAGATGAAAGATGCCGAAATGTAAGTGACCCCCCCCCCCCCCCCCCCCGCACCTGAAATTTACATTTTCAATTCTGCCGTCAGAACACCGCCTCTTTTCAACAAAATGGCAAAAACTTGTGTTTGGCTTTGAAATGATCAGCAGCGCTTGTCAGACCGGGACTGCACCCACAGTTGTGGTTGTTGTAGGAAAACTGTAAAATCTCTGACAAACTTCAAGCCACCTTCAGCCTAAATTCTCCTGCTTGGGAACCACAAAGATGCATTAACAGGATTGTAAAAAACATTTCCTCCATTAAGCTGTCACAAGGTGTCCAGAATGAAGAAAATCGTCCACATGTTGGCTCTGGACGCAGGAAAATGACCATAGTTGCTTAGTATAAATCCTAATTAAACAATTCCAGATATCCAACATATTTTGCTTTGGTTCATTCAAAAATATGTAATCACATTGTGTCGTCAAGCATTTTCAAGCCTTTATTAGATTTGTGGAACAAATAATGTTATTAAACCTTCTCTTCATGCTATGTAGTGAAGCCTCGTACTATCAGTAACTAACATGGATCAACAGTTGAAAACCAGAGGATATTTGGGCTAAAGTAAACCGCCAAATCCTCAACTTAACCGAAAACAAACTGTATTAGCTTCTTTTTTTTTCCATCCAAAAAAAGAGCTTATTTGATATGACCTCTTATAATCCGTCTCAATCAACGCTTCCCCCATACACAAATGAGATGACATTCATGGGCTGGCCGCTATCAATAGATGCAGCTGATTACAACCCAAACGTGTGCCTGGTGCGGTTTATCATTCAGATGTGTGGCATCAGGTGCGTGAACGTGCCCTATAATGTTGCTGCAACCATATGTCCCGGGCTTAAGTAGTTCCTTTTGTGTTCCAGAAATTCATCATTACCATTTCTTTACAGATTTCGAGGGATAAGCAGACGTTGTCCGTCGCCTTGTCGTACATGGTCATTGTTTTGTTTGTATTGGAGCCCACAAAAACCCTGCCACAAAGCTAATTGACAGGGCGGAGTTGTCATGTGACCGTTCAGCTCCTTGGAGAGGTTCTTGTAGTGTTTCCTGCTTCTGTAGGGATGGAGAAAAGCCATTTGTTCAGAGGGGATCAGATTTGAATAGCTTTGTGCTTTTCCATTCACATCTTAGCAGGGGCGTGTGCGCCTGGCTAGAAAGAAACCCTAAAATGTGTGGTTTGATTAATGACTAATTCCAGACTGAAAGGCAGTTGTTGGTAGTCCTTACCAGTTAATCCCTTAAAACGTGGAATCGCACCCAAACAGTGGGCTGCTGGTATTGTTGCATGGTCCATAATGTGAATAAGCCCTAAGGTTTGCAATGTGATCCATGACCATGAATGCCTCTTAGCACTGTGGTATGAACCTTGCCTCATTATAGCCAGTAAGGCCGTATTATTTATTGCAGAACAGCTTTGCCCAGGTGCTTATTGTGCATCATGTTGGAAGAAAAAGACCTGGAGAGTGAGGCGAAGCCAAGAGGCCATTGAGGTGAAAAGTGCATTGATCATGTGACCGCGGGGTGAAGAGTTCAGATCAAGGCCAGGACACAGGTGTCCCGACACCTCAGGCAGCGGGGCTTCTGTTGACCTGCAATTTGCAAACCGTTACGTAACCAACGGCGCTAACGCGATCAAAAGAAATTTAATCTGTTTGCAGTTTATTTTTTACTTCTTATTTTGGGGGATATTAAACATGTGGCGCTGGCGCACCGAACAATCAATATTTTTATTCTTTCTATTCTTATGTTACGTGGGTGGGTGTGCATCTGTCTGAGTGAAATACAGAAGGAAACTAGGTCAATACTCTCTACAGCTCAGGCAGAAGCAGCTCTCATTCAAATCACCTCCCCATGCACATTTTCCTGGTGTGTGCCATTGAAAACCTTCCCCGCGAACGCTGCAGCGCCGCCCCAGCTCTCTTACCGTCTGCCTTCGTCAAACTCGTGCAGGCTAGCTAGCGTTGCTAATATTTAGCCCCGTCCTTTCCGTTGATGTAATGTCTAATGTTTTGTTGGCGCTAGCTTGGGCTTAGTGAGAAGAGCACTGTCTCTCGCTCCCGTCTCCACAGGTAGAGGCACACAAAGACCCCCACCAGACTCTATTTTCCCCCCTCAACGCTGAGCTTCCAAATCCAAACTGACAGCCATTCATGCCCAGAATACCTGGGCGAAAGCTGGAGGGGGGGGCACTATCTAGGTGTAGCAGGCAAATCCGCTCTTGTTCGACAGATCTATGCAGCCTCTGCATAAGGCAACTCATCAGCACTTTTCCCTCATTCTCGACCGCATTTTTCACTCGCTCTTTCTCCCCCGCCGTCGGTATTGTGCGAGGGCTAACATTTTAGCACACTAGCCGCACAAAGTTAGCTTGTGCTGCGATTTTATTTGTGTACATCTCTCGGGGGCCTCCGCGTGTTGTTGTTGAATGTGGATGTTGGCACCAAAGCGCTGCCTGGCATGAATGCAGCTACTCAGCAGACCAGAGCTGGCGTCTAATGATAAATCATGCAGTGTGTTAATGCAGCAGCGGGGCTGCTATAAATAGTGCCGCAGCGGGATGCTGATTGATTCGCTAAGAAAAATAGTGTTCCAAACTTTTCCCGCTTTTTGGTCAGCGTTAAAGGTCGAGTCCAGACACCCCTGGCCCCCTTTTTGCTGGAAGACAACCAGCTGATCAGATGTGACGCAGCTGAAGGCGGTTTGACACGCTGACGGTGTCCAGAGACGAGGCAGCTGTGTGAAGCGCCCCTTTTGTGCGCGACTGATGTTCACAGGCTGCGTTTGTGTGCCGTCTCGACAGGACTCGGGGAAAGCGATGGCGCTACCGAGAGCAGCCATGTGCTTTGTGGGGGTATAGATGTCTAGTGGGTGCTCAAGTATGTGTGCGGTCTACCTTTGTGTATTTGTTTGCATGTGCGCTCGCAGGCCTGCTGACAGTGGCACTTCAGCAGAATGTTTGCCCTTTCCTCAGTCCTTTGATGTGACCAGGTCCTGCTGTGATAATGAGCCCTGTGCCCCGCCGCAAGGTGAACATCCTGCAGTTTGCCCAGGGCTCTGCCAGAGCAGTGGCCCAACCCCCACCACACACACACACACACACACGCGCGCGCACACACCCGCACGCGCACAACACGCGCACACAGTCTGCAAACCGAGTGGTGGAAGAGCCGATCTCGCTCAGGGTTGATCAACTTCCACATGGTGCTTAGGTAGTGTGAGCACGGCAGAAGGAATATTTCAATACCAAATTTGGCACCAGTTTTCTGACATGCAATAACAGGTCCTTGCAATATGGCTGAAATCGGTGTTGTAAAACTCTGTTTTTATATCCCGGCTGCAAGTAATGATTACTTTCACAGTTAATCAATCTACTTATCAAGTGACAATAAACAAATTTTTGCTTTTACTTTTCATCAAGAGAAGTTTCAACGTAAATGTTGATTGAGCACGTGAATGGCGACGGAATGACACCAACGTAGTTTAGAATGGTTCCCTGCAAGTCATGCTCTTATTTATTTTCATTTGTGTATTTCGTTTAATTTACTGCATGTTCTCGAATGCAAGAAAACACTAGCAACGGCTACTGCTAGCGGCCAGATAACCAATTAAAAACTCCATGGAAATCACAATCGACAAGAGACTTTATAATTATTTAAAAAAATATATTTTTGCATTAACTTATCGCCACTTAAAAATGCTATAAAACTAGGAAAAGCAACAAATTCTCCAATTTTAAGGTTTCACATTTTTGTTTGACGGTTGTCTTAAGCAATATTGAATATTGACTGCAAATCAGCCAAATATTTTGACATTTTGTTTGCACAGGATCATCTTGCCAGAACATGATTGCATCAAAAAAGGCTATTTGAAATTACTTGTAACCTTCTTAGCTCTTGTTTGACCTTCATAGAGGCTCAACTTTGTGAAGACAGGCGGATTCTTGTCATACTTCTGCTCTTTTGGCTTGTGGCTTAATTGGGCAGAAAAATAGCAACTGGAGCATTTGTAATGTTCTTCTCATCGTTTTTAATAGCTCCACAACATATAGAAATTAAGAGTTGAACACTTTAAAAAGCGGATAAAGTCTTTTCATCTGGGGCAGGCACATTTCACAGAAATTATCTTCTTTGCACGTTCAGAATGTGAGAGCTAGCATGATTGGTTTGCTCGGAGCACACGCTCTTCATGCCAACTGAAGGATGATGGGTAATCCCCCTCGTCCTATTCAGTTCTGCGGGTTTGTGGTGGGGAAGAAGACACTTGGCTGTTAATAGCTCCTTTGTGTTCATATGTAGCATGTATGTGTTAAATTCATTAAACGCGTGGTTATTGCAGTCTCTGATCCCATCACCATATGGCATGACTGTGTTTCACATTATGTCTGTGTGCCTGTTGAGTCGGCGGGCTTGTGTGTGTGTGTGTGTGTGCGCAGATTCCATGTTAATACAGTAGCACACGTCGGTCATATGTGCTAATGTGTTTGATGCATGTGTGGGGGCGTAACGGCGGTATTTAGAGGACAGCCCGATAAAATCCTCGCGTAATTTTATGCTGCAACTTGGCCACTAAAACCATGACATCGAGTATGTGGCACATGCCTATTTGTGTGCAAGCATCACATATCGCAAGTTTGTGACTCCACCCTTTATCCACTTTGTATATATACTTTTTTTTTACCATTTTTGACGAATTGGCCTCGGCCTTTGCTGTCACCGCTTCCCCTCGACTAGTCAACTCCCAACTAGTGCATGGGATTTGTGATTAAAACGCAAGGAGGGAGAAGGAGCGATTGGGGGGCTTCACAGATGTAAATTTCTCTCCAGGGCAGGCTTTTCCTGTTATTCGTAGCCTCCTCCACTCCGGTCCCTGTGGTTGGCTTCGCTCGTTCGTCTCATTACCCCGGGCACGTGACGCTCCTCTGCTTGCTGGCGGCCTGGCTTTCTTCTCCATTTAATTGGGTTTCGTTACATTAAGCCCTCTGGACAAAGGGCCATCGTGCCAATAAAACATTCCATTTTTAGCACTCCACTTCACGCTGGTGGGGTTCAACCCGCTCTACGAATGGTAATTGGTTATTTATTTAAGCTTACTCAGGTTGGTCTCTACTGGTTTTGGTAAAGGAGGAGGGGAGGAAGGAGATACAGTCCTTTTTTTATCTCCTGTGCTGCCGAGCCGCTTTGGGGGGATGTTTGCTCAGTTTTGCTGGGAAAAGGTCAGGCATTTTTCACACAAGCACACCTGAGAGTGAACACCTGGTCCGAGGGGAGCGCATGATTCCTGCAGGGGGCACACCCCTTGAGTCGCCTGCTAACTTGGAGCATGAACAAAACTCTCCATCTGCAATCTTATTCTGTCAACGCGTCACCACTGGAAACCATAGTGGAAGACTGTATTTAGACAATCAGAAGGGGCGCGCGCGCGCGTAAGTGATTTCCTCAGGTAGGACTTTTGCCGTTTTATTGGAACTTTAAACTCAAAACAATTTCTTGCCTCGTCTTTTTTTTCCGTCCGTTAATATCCCAAGCCAAATTTTCTCTGAATTCTTTCCCTCCAGAGTGCAGAAAATCTCGTGAGTAGGTGAGGTTAGGTTTTGGAGGAGAAGGGCGAGAGGGGCTTCTGAGTGAAAAGATTTAGCAGCATGGGAATCCATAGCCACAGCTCGAGCTGCCATCTCCCCAGCTGTTTGTGAAACACCTCACATGGTTTCTGCACACTTGATTGTAGCTGCAGGCGTGAGGAGTCCTCATTGCATATAAATTACAGAAGTGGGAAGTGATTATTATAAAATTCCCGCTTTCCCTTTTTTCCACTCCACTCCGCAGAAGTGGTATAATTGAGTGGAGTACAAAAGCCGTGCTGTGAGGGGAGAGAGGGAGAGAGAGATACTAAAAAGGCAATATAGCGGGGAGAGTTGCTCCATATACCACACGGACACAAACACCAGCACAGGCACACACTCACACTCGGCAACCATTGTGGGATGTTGGTGGAGTCTGACAGAACACAAGCTCAGACACCGGCGTGCCGTCAAAAAAAAAAAAAAAAAATCCTCCCTTAGAAAAAAAAGAAAAAGAAACAAAAGCAGAAATGTCCCATTTCCCTTCCCCACCCCCAAACTCAGACTGCACGCCAAGTCACTGGCTCCCCATGCTGAAACATAGTGGAGTGTCTCCTTCATGGAGGGCTCCCTGCCAGCTCCAGTTCCGCGCTATGAATTTCTCTTAAAACCACATCTGAGGGGTTCTTTAAAAAGGCCGGCCAAGGCTTGATATGAAATTCCAAAAGGAACGTTTTCCTTTCAATCCTCGCTGCCTCTCCTCTTTTTCTCTCCCTGAAAAATATGAATAGAAAGATCCTAAGCCTATTATTTCCCCTCTACAATAAAAGGGACCTCCAATATGGCCGTCCTGCATTACGACACTGCTCTGCTGCTGCTGCTGCTGCTGCTGCTGCTGCTGCTGCTGCTGAGGGCTCTCAGAATGAGGACCAGGATGAGGGGGTGGGGGGGTCAAATTGCTGCGTCGTGCATGACCCTGGCAGTCGTGGTCAGCTGAGTGTCTCCAGCCACTTTCTCTGATAAAATGGTGTCATACCTATTTTTGTGTGCGAGGCCACCAAGTACCGCAAAGTGGGCGCAGCAAGCCAGCGGGCCTTCACCTGGAACAGTTGAAACGGAGGCTCCAATTGATTCCTTTCGCACGTAATGACCACGACTTTCGCATCATGATTGGCTCTTATTAAATGCCTGTCACTCCCCCCATAAAAGCACTCTGTTAACACCTCTAAGTGTTCTTATACAGAGCTACACTGCCCCTCTGGGTGTTCATTTTAGATAAAAACTCGATTCGCGATGAACGGGTCTGCTACTAACTGTCATTGTCTTTTTTGGTCTATAGAATATCAGTCAAAGGTTTAAAAAAAAATGTCAAAATCATTGTTTCCCAAAGACTAAGATGGTGCCCTCAGATGTCTTACCAGGTTTTATGTCATAGGGGAGCAAAGGAAGCAGAAAGCCAGAAATTATTTATATTTAAAATCTCGAACCAAAATATTTTGACTCATATTTGGAAATTGATTAGGTGACTAGTAATCAGTTGTTGCAGCTCCAGTGTGGAAGAAGGTACAGTGGAACTACAGCCACAAGTAAAGGTTTTTGCTATTTTTGATTGATTTGCCATTTATTTTCTTGATTTAAACATTTGTTAAAAAAAAAGAAGATTTAAGTAAAAAAAAGGGACAACGAAGAGCTTTTTAAATGTCTGTCTCTTTCTGGCCAGTAATCGAAACCCCTGAAATATTCATGTGATACAATCATAAACCAGAAAAAAAAAAAAAATAAAAAGAGAATGAAAGAGCATCTTTTCATGTGTGGATTGCATATTGGATGCGATGGATTGGGACACATTGGAGTAAACC
>CAAKHG010029656.1:5243-19317 GCA_901007715.1 Dactylopterus volitans
CATTTTATAATAATTAAACAGGGAAATGCAATTACTGAAACAAGGAAACAAATTGATGAATTAAAGAGCCTCATTAAGATCCATCATAATTCAAAGACGTGCACTAATGTATGCACTTAGTCCCTTTAAAGGGCGCCTCCGGTGCTGACGACAGATGCAAGGAAATCTGCCGGTAAGCTTTGTGACAAAATTTGAGACAGATGTCTAATAGGACGAAATAATGATGACATCATAGTCTTCGCATATAAAACATTAAATACAGCTCATTCAAATTTTTCATTACATATATTATGTACAGAAACAGATATAAACGATAGCGTGACTGGTTGGTGGATATATCCAACCAAGATATATTCAACCACGAATTGTAGTTTTCTCTAGTCTGGGTAACCACATTGTGCATGGTATTACATTGTTTGTTTTGCTGTCATTGAACATTGATTTGAGTTTATTTGCATTTAGACACATCAGTAGAGATGGACTCACTGTTTCGACATTAGCTGGCTGCGGGTCAGTCCTTCCAGCAGCTGCTGTCACCTCTCGTTGGAACTTATAAAGTTACAGCAACTCCACCGTCTTGTTTTACATCACACAGAACTGATTCCCTGATTCTAGACCTCATCGCTCTCCCATATTACTTCACGGTTTTGGAAGTTTAAGTCGTCCTCTCAAGTGGGAATCAAAGTTGAAATGATTAATCAGTTGAAATCAATTGATTTTTAGCGCATTGATTGATTCATTCACCAAATGCAATTCAGTTGCTGGTGGTAGCTTTTGAAATTTGCCGTTCTTTTCCGCCAGCCGAGAGAAGCATGGTTGGCGGGAAAGCTTTTTTTGTCCCATTTTATACTTGCTGGAAAGGCCATGCATTCTCAACCTGGTTCCTTGAGACGCCCAATCAGACTCAAGAGAAAAACAATCAAAGAAACTGTCATAGAGCTAGCATGCTGCCTGAAAAATAGTTTACTTTGATGCTTTTATCTCATGACAGGTTAGGATTTGGCAGGTCAATCAGTAGACTAAACGGTGTGGATATAATTTAGAGAATGGAACTGACCTTATACACCTTCATAAGCACCTTGTGAATTTTCTGGTCTCTCATGAAAGTGTTGTGTGATTGAAAAACCGCGTCACCTCAGATTAGCAGGATGGAAGAATGCATTCAGTGAATGCATTCAGTGTTTTATCATTTTATTTTCTAGACCATCAATGAATATGTAAACCCAGCTGAGTGACAGAGGAGCCTTAACTCATCCATCTTTAAAATGTACTACCAGTAAAATACCGCCAAATGCTACAGACAGATACAGTATGGAGTGTGTACCTCATACAGCTTTTAATAGTCTTGTGAAACTATTAATTAAATGTCAGTATAATACAGCAGGTTTGACTGGTTTCCGGTTTTGGAAACCAAACAGATAATGTGAATTGCTAATAGTAGCAGTAGTGTTTACCTTCAGTAAAACAAATGTGGCAGCCACCAACATTTTATTTCCCGTGTAATTGTTTTATTTGTGGAGGATGAGGGGGGATCGTGTTTAGTTTCTGGTCGCCGAGCATGGTTGGATTAATCCTTAAACGACCATGTCTCCTTTTTTTCTTCAAATAAGGGGCCCCTTTGTTAAGTTAGTGTTTGTGCTTACTGCAGCAATTTTATATTCCATTAGACATTAATACTTTTCCTATCACAATCCACATCTCTCCCACAACATTAACTACTCTTAAACTGCAGAGTAGATGTAATCGAGAAAAGGCTGGTGGGACTTAGAGATACACCAGAGCACGCAAAGAATGGCCAAGATCAAACCAAGATCAGGCTGTACTGCCTGGGCTGGTGACATGCTTTTGACCTCAGCCATCTCGGGATTTCCGGTCCTCACATCATTCAAAATGAGTACATTTCCAAAAAGGCATCATTTTTCATATTCTGGGCACATATTCAAAGCCCAAACGATTATTTCCACACCTGAAAAAGGATCGTCGTTAAGAAAGTTGCTCAATAGCAGTGGAGGGATAGACACGACGTAGCTACCCGCAGCCTGGCTCCAAATCTCAGTTTCCATTTTAATTTCTTTTCCAAACCTACAACTTAGAATAAGGCAACAGAACCATCTATCCTCTGATTGGATGGTTTCCATATGGGTTTGCAGTTTGATTGTCGCTGTCCAATCAGATTCATGCATGAAACTTAAATTCATACTTCGAACTTGAGTTTTGCGTGCAGCTCTCTGCTTGGTGTCTGTGAACAGACGCTCACAAATGCACTTCTGTTTTCACAGTGTCTGCGTAACTTCACAATTTTTAGTATGAATCATTCACATTTAATGATTTTCGATCTCCTTTACCGTGCAAATCAGTTCAATACACTGAAAAACTTGAATGTTCTCACACAGATATCTCTTCAGGTTTAGAAAGGTGGATGTTTCACTAAGAACTTTGAAAAATATTTGAGCATTGCTATGCAAGCTAAAAAATCTGTGATCCTGTATTGAGGTGATAGGTTTTCTGCATTTTTTTTGTCACAGCAAATTTTTTGTGGACCCTTTTTATTTAACTCAAGAAAAATCTAGAGATGAATCTGTCATGAAAATTATTATTCATTGCAGCCCTAACAAGAAACACTGTTTTGCCACCAGGCGCTGCGCCTCCACCAATGAATCCTATGGCTCCTCACACATATCAACCCAGCAGAGCTCCCTATGGGCCTCCACCTCCAGGCCCACCACCAACAATGAAACCCGCACAACCTCCCACTGGACCCCCAATAGCCAATGCGACACCTCCACCCCCAAAGGCAGATGGTGAGATGTTTCTTTTGTCGTTGTCGCTGTATTTAGATTTTGCATTAAGGAGTTAAAGATTATCTCCCTTTCTTTTCTCCCTTACAAATGTATCCCTGCTTTTTGGGGGGTTTTTTGAGGGGGAAAAAAGTCCTTGTGTGTATGGAAGTAACTCAGCATCCATTTTCTCCTGTAGTATTTAGGGTCTATGAGTCTGGTCCCACACCCGTTTGCGCTCACAGACCCTTGCCTGGAAAGCAACACATCTCTCCAAGTTCCTAGTTAGCGCCTGATATGTCTTGTAACTGTGAGGAAAAAAAATCACATGGAAATTTTTAAAAGGTTGTTTGTCACCAGAGGGGGACATAAAGTTGTGGCTATCCTATAGGCTTTGTGGTCGCTGCCTTTCTCCCTCTCACAAATTATATGTAGTTTTCTTAGACTGGAACGTGACTGGACTTCAGTGTTCCAGCTGCAATATGAAATGCCTTGTGGCAACTGCAAAGGACAGCGATGAGATAAAACATATTTTTTAACTCTTGCTTGAAAGATTGGACACACTTACGCAAATATAAGAGGAACGGCATGTATGAATTGTATGTTTTCCAACCAGTGTGGAATTGGTTCTATCAGTTGGTGAAATGAAGTGCCGAGCTATAATTCGAAACCTTTCAATGGCACTCAAAAGTTTCATCACACAGCGGCGTCTGACTCGTTCTGTGGTGTGTTATGGCCGCATTGCAGCTGCTGGGGCTAATCATGGCCACTCAAGATGATGATTCTGTTTACTGTATGAACTCTGTAGGCCACTGCAACAAGGTAGAAACGCTAATAAAAAGACAGAAAATTAGCCATCCAACTATAATACCAGGTTATCCGTCTTAGATGCAGAAATACGTGGAAAAATGGCAAAATCAGTAAATCAACAGAATCATGCAGACAATACATGACCCGAATGCTAACCAGGTATCAGACAAACTCAAATGACCAAGTTGAAGTCACTGACTTTCTTTTAAAAAAATTTTTTTTTTTTATCTAATGGTGAATCTTGAACATCAGATTTGTAAGGTCAGAGTGCTCCCAGTGATCATCAAGTTCCAGACTAAGAACTGTGTGTCTTTTCAAAAGCCAACCATTACTGTTCTGATCAGCTTCCACTGTTTCCCTCCGTCCCCCCCTTTCTTCCTCCTCATGCCAGCTCAATGCGGGGGGGCTGTGAACAGCACCCTGTCCCCCGCTGAGCCCGACTGCCAGGAAGGAGATATTGAATGTCCAGGTGTGGCTAAGTCACGTTTGTAGCCGTTAGATGTCGTGTCAGTGTTGTAACCCCCCCCCCCCATCTCGTTCTCTCTGCGTAGCTGTTCATTCTGTCTATCGATGCATTCGTCGCCGCTCCGAATCGGAAAGAAAATGATAAGCTCCGCTGATAAGGAGTCTTGTCATTTTTAGACTGCATTATTTGCCCCGTGCCTCTGTGGCTGGCTGTTGGTGTTGAGGAATCTGTCAAGTATGCTGTCTTATCTTCAGAAAGTTAGTTTCACTGTAACAGTACTTCATGTTGGTAGTCTATCCATTCTAACAACCACTCCCATCATAACTCCCTTATGAGTATTGAATACATACTATATAAAAACAGCTAAGGTCCTTAAACACCATACATTTCCATAATTGTCATTGTGTGTGTGTCGTGAAATAGTATCTTTTTAGCCTCATCTCTACCAAAATGTTCTCCAAACCAGAGGAAATAATTTTAGGAATATACTAGGAACTAAAAGTGTCTGTTGTGCATTCCTGTTTGTGTTTCTATGGCAACTGATAAACAGATATTGAATGAGATGTTATGAATGCTTCTGCATAAACACCATCAAACAATGAACGCTTAATTTTAAACGAAATAGTGCACAAGTTGAAGGAGCTTTTGCATCTCATTGACCAATTAGGGATTATTTCAGTAAAGAAAACCCTTCGTCTAAAGTTTTAGTACCTTTTGTACGTTTGGAGTATCGGCCAGATACTTCTTTGAACAGACATGCCTACAGAATTAGTTCCTAGTTCAGTCCCTGGTTCCTACGGTTTAAATGTAGGTTTTAGTCCTTTTGGTCCTCAAAGATTCTTGGGAAAGTTTCTACGGAGAGATAAACGTCACATAAGTTATTCATATAATGTATGTGTTTGCTTTGAAACAGGAACTGTGGCTGGCAATGGCCCACAGGCACCAAACAGTTATAATCATGTTGACAACAAAATGGGTAAGGTCATTTTCTGCTACACTGAACTCTTTCTAGTCACCAAACACATGAGTCACACTGTTTCCCAATCCTGGCCCTCGGGTCTTCTCCTCTGCAGAGCTTGACGTTGAGCTGATCATTTGAATCAGGTGTGCTGCAGCAGGGAGACATCTCAAGCATGCAGGGCGGGTGACCCGAGGACCAGAATTTGGAAACACTAGATATCTCTAACACTGTATCTATTCCCGCCAGCCTTCAGCCTTTGCTTGCATAGAACTTAAAAAAAAAATAATTCATTTTCTTAGCATTTTACGATCCTCCATTCTAAATACCATCATCTGATTTGATAAAATGTTCTCCTGTGACATCATGATATAAAGGTCCCCCATAACTGCCAGATATTAAAAAAATAAAAAGGGTAATTGCCTTCCAGTAAGCCATATGAACACACAAGGTGATGATGTTTCGGTGTTGTTCAAAACGGCCCAACTCCATAGACGGTTTATTTATACCGCTTTTTAGATTACTCATGCAGACTTTCTTTCTCAGCTGGTCCGCCTCAGCCTGGGCCACCTGGTCGGCATCTGGGCCACTATCCTTCCCTACCCCCAGGGTACCAACCCACCTCGCATCCCCCCAACGCCGCCCCCCCCATCCACCCTGGAATTCAGAGCGCCACCCAGCCTAACACTCAAGCGCGCCAGCCGTACCAGCAGGTGAGAGGGACATCCCAGCAGCACGCAGACTCTTCACCCATTTGCATTTTTTTGTTTGTTTTTGTTTCATTTTCTTGCTTACTCAATTGCTTGGGGGGGGGAAGTGGTCCATTTGGTTTTCAAGCACACGTGAGACGCCTCTGTCTGGGCAGGGCTGTAGCAGGCTCAAATCTACACTAGAAAATTACCTTGAAAATGTTGAATATTATAATGATTGTGCTTCAGAGAATAAAATTTTGAAGGAAACATTTGATCTTAAAGTAAATGTTCCGTTTTGATACCCATGCCAGTCATTCATACGCTTAATTTTTCCCTTTTGCAGTCTCCCGGTGGCCCAGGGCCATTCCAGATGAGCTCGTCCTTGGCGGCCATGAGTCTCCAGTCCAGCACCCCAGAGGCCCTGAGAGTGGTGAACCTGCTGCAGGAGAGGAACCTACTGCCACCAAGCCCCATCCCTGCCCCAACACCTTGCTTGACCCAAGACCTGCAGAAGATAAACTGCAACCCCGAGTAAGCCACGATGGCCTTGTACCAACAGCCTGCAAAGACACCGAGCGTGTCAATTATTTCATCATTATTATCCGTCAGAGCTGAAAGTGTTTCCACAGTTACATTTTGAAACTTAAATTTTGCTCCTACAAACAGTATATACACGCACTGTACGTCTCTAGGGAATTTTCTGATGATGTGTTTATCCATTCACTCAATCCAGTCACTCACAGGTTGTTCCGGAACGTGTGAAAAACCAGAGATGATATGACCTCCACATGCGGTTTAAATCGCTGAAGCCTCTGTGTTTGTGTGTGTCTCCAGGGTTTTTCGTTGCACGCTGACCAACATCCCCCAGACCCAGTCCCTGCTCAACAAAGCAAAGATGCCACTGGGCCTGCTGCTACACCCCTTCAAAGACCTTTCGGTACACTTTGCTTATGTCAGTCCTTAAATGTTCAAATGCGTCATATTGGGGAGTTTACCACATTTAAGCCGGGAAAAAAGTGTCGCACTTCTGCCATTAAATCTGAGCGCTGTTGCATTATTCTACTATAGAAGCCAGTAAATTGGATGTCATTTTGTAGTATTTGTAGGGTTTTTTTGCACCAATTTTCGGTCTCTTGGCTATTGAAATGCATCAGAATATACATGTGGGAGTGTCGTAATGCCTCATGGGATTTTTCTGAATTTTTCGAGCAATCATGGCAGACTCAGACCACAGTGGAGGGAGTTCTGATATAAGGGAGGTTAAATAAGTGATGATGATGATGTAAACAGCAGTGATGATTTTATTACTGATCCGGACTTAGAACCTGTTGAACCAGTCGACCGGGGTTTTATGGATAAGAAGTATGTTTGTAGACGACGAAGATGAGTTTGAAGGCTTGTTGAGTTTTTAAAAAACTTTATTGAAGGTTTTTTTTTACAAATAAACTCAACTTCTCATGAAAGCTACATGTGTAAGCTATCAAATAGTTTTTGAATTTTGTGTCTATCTAAATCAATTATTTAGTAGGTGTTGACACTATTGTTGAATTTCCAGAAATACCTCAGGTTTTAGGGGTTTATTCTAAAATTGCCCATAGGTTCTACAGGCATTTTTACCAGGCGTTTTAGGCCTTAATGGATTAAGAGGAACATAGTCGGTGGCAACATTTCTTCTTGGGATTTCTAATCTTTGACTGGATTTAATATGTGAATAACACAGAATTAAAACCTTCAGTGTGTTTTTTATGGCCACAGTGTGAAGTGAATAGACATCACTACACATTGCTATGCATTCTTTTATCTAAAATTATGAACTCTACAATCAGCAAACCAGGGTTCTCATAGAAATAGTTTTGATGTCTGAATCAGGATTAATTTGTGATGGAAAAATTAAATCCCAACACCGTTGAGCAAGACGGTTCAGTGCAGTATTTTACTAAGCGTGGAAGAGTGGTCACATTTCCTCACATAACTGTGATGGGTGGTAGGGCCAGGAGGAATGACTGGATATTTGTGCTCAGTAAACACATTGATTTCTTTTCTTTTTTTTTGTTAATTCAAATAATATATCTGCCCTTGAGTCGATCATTGCAAACTCTGACAATGTTCCTAAAAGCCGTCCTCGGAGCAGGATTTGACTGCATTTGCCGAATGGCAAAATCCATCAGAATAAATTAATGTTTCTCCTGTGGTACCGAGGAAGAGCAATAGAGACATAGCACAACTTGGACAACAAGAAGTCAACAACAACAGTGAGCAAACTAAGGAAATTAGCTTGCCTGAAGGTATGTCCGCAGGTTAATTATGCTCACTGTTATTTCTTGCAGCAACTTCCAGTGGTGACCTCCAGCACCATCGTCAGGTGTCGGTCCTGCAGAACCTACATCAACCCCTTTGTCTCATTCCTGGACCAGAGGAGGTGGAAATGCAACCTGTGCTATCGGGTCAATGACGGTAAGAACGCGTGGCGGGTTGATGGAGGAGACGCAGCAGGGTCATCTTAAACAGCTACCGTCAGTGACCGCCGCAAAGGCTCTTACACAGATCAATATGTCTAATTACAGCCCAGCAACAACATGGATTTTCATTGAGCAGCAAATAAAAGTGACAAAGCTGTCTGTCTAATACCTTAACTTCACCAGATGAAGAGTGTGTCTGTGTCTCTGTGTGTAGTTCCAGAAGAGTTCATGTACAACCCAGTCAGTAGATCATACGGAGAGCCACACAAAAGACCCGAGGTCCAGAACGCCACCATCGAGTTCATTGCTCCTTCAGAATACATGGTAGGTTTTAACTGCCGTCATTGATCATTTATACCTGTTGAAGTTGCCGACACTTATTTCACAGTCCATTGTAAATTAATGGCTCCATAGAAGTAGCAATGCTACCACTGTTTTCTCAGTAATAAAATACGTTTTGAATTAGCTAAATTTGTCTTTTATTTATGCATATGAGACTGTGATGCTGTGTTTTCATTCACCTTGTGGCAATTTTGCATGTTTTTGCCTTCCATTTACCCAGCTGAGGCCACCACAGCCTGCTGTTTACCTCTTTGTTCTGGACGTATCCCACAATGCAGTGGAGACGGGCTACCTTAATGTGTTCTGTCAGTCTATGCTGGACAACATCAATGCGTATGTACTAACTGAAATTGAAGTTTCCAGTTGTTTAGAGAAAGGGGGGGGGAAACAACCGAGGTGTTTTAGTGTGTTTGATAATTTTTGTTGATAATCTGACGTGTGTTTGTTCATGAGGATGTTTGTTTGTTTCTTTGTGTTTTTGAGAAGTTAATGTTTGTCTTCATTCAGCAGTGCAGCACCATGCAAATCATTCTGTCAGACATTGGGGATATAAGGATATCATAGTTAAATTGTTGCCATAAATTGACGTAGCTTCTCACCATATGGTTTAAATAAAGCTTTATGAATATCTGTGAATGGTGCGATCACACATGCAGATAGACGATGTTTTATGTGCATGTGTTGCATTCTCTGGCATGACTGATCAGTTTTTTTGTTTTTGTTTTTTTTTTTCAGACATAGCCACTGGAGACACACATTATTTGGTCTTTATCTTAGGTAGAGCAGGCAACTAGTTTAAAACTAGTTTGGTTAGCTCTCCCCTGCTGCACATCATGTTGAGCCTTTTTCAGCCTTTCCCTGGAGTATACTTTGACATTGTTCAAGTCCCTCTCGTTTGGCGAGGAGTGCCACGCTGCCACTCACTCGCAGTCAAAAGCAGCCTGCCATGACTTTTGGGTTTGTTTGTGTGAATTGCCCATTATACATTGAGCTTATTAAGCTGTGTGTGTGTGTATGATTTAGGCTTCCTGGAGACTCGCGGACAAAAGTAGGCTTCATCACCTTTGACAGCACCATCCACTTCTACAACCTCCAGGAAGGGCTCTCCCAGCCTCAGATGCTCATTGTGTCTGACATTGAAGGTCAGATGCATATTACTGAAATGTGGAAAAAGTTGCCCATTGTTGAATTTTGAATGTGCTTGAAATGAATTCCTTAAAGCCACACATGAAGTTATTGTTTATAATTATATTTCATTTGTAAGAATAATGCGTTTTTTGTGCCCCACAGATATCTTTTTACCAACACCAGACAGCCTTTTAGTAAACCTCAATGAATGCAAAGAGGTAAGAAACATTGTTATGACAAAGCCTCATTGTAAATTTGACTATTCAATCGCCCAAAACCTCCTTATTTTGCATCAGTTCTGAATTGTGTATTCTCTACCTTTTTTTTTTGGTTGAAACCTTTTATGAATAGATTTGGCACATGGGGAATGAGACAACGTCAGTTTAGCAATGAGATTTAAAGTTAAAGCACACCAAGTTAATAATATAATTAACGACTGCCAGAAAAAAACAAGCCGTACATGTTGCTTTTCAAAGTTGCTGTCATAGCTATTCAGAGTTAAAGCCCATGAGATGAACCTTGATACGGATTCTTTATACTTTATAGGAGCTGACATTGATCACAACTACATTTGTTACGTAATTTGTGAACACCGTAGACACGCTGCTGAGTGACTTGAGACCTTATATCTGCTTCCCTGACATTTCAGATGGAAGAAGAAATGACAGAAGCAGGAGGCAGAAGAAGTATCGCTCACTTCTTTATTTGTTTTTCAGCTTGTGCAGGATCTGCTGAAGAGCTTGCCAACTTTATTTGAAAAGACCATGGAGACTCAGTCCGCCCTGGGTTCAGCTCTGCAAGCGGCCTTCAAGCTGCTGTCGCCCACCGGAGGGCGTATGTCTGTTTTCCAGACCCAGCTGCCTAACCTCGGTGTTGGGGCACTACAGTCCAGAGAGGACCCCAACCAGCGGGCATCTGCCAAGGTAAGAGATCTGATGACGAGGCTTCTCCATATACAATATACAGTGGGGACCTGCTAATTTCAGCTCTGTCAGTATCTTGATATTTTAATTCTTTTTTTCATTTTTTGTTTTTAATTATTGATTTATGAATTGATTTTTAGCTCACTGTGTATTTTTTTACTTCAGGACATCCAGCACTTATCCCCAGCGACAGACTTTTATAAGAAGCTCGCGCTGGACTGCTCTGGCCAGCAGGTCGCCGTTGACCTGTTCCTGCTCAGCTCCCAGTACTGCGACCTGGCTTCCCTCTGTGAGTCCCGGAGCGGGAGGATAGACGAGAGGAAAGGGGGCTTTAATGGACATTTTATGTTTCTACATGTCCACTGCTCAAAACGGGAGACTGTAACTTGTCATTTATAATACAGAGTTTGCATGATGTTACACTAACTTCACACAATATATTGTTTTTATCAGATGACTTTATACTAATTTTAGGCGTTCGAAATAAATCAAAGAAACCTGGGACAGGATTTCGGGAAATCTCTATCTCTAATTTTGGTTTTTTTTGTTTTGTTTTTTAAAACTGCATGCTAAAACATGGACAGCAGAATTTGTTTAGAAGTGAAAAATGGCACTAGGCGCTTTAATGATGCCAAATGTGACTATTAACATCTCATCAGTTTCACAATTTTCTTGTATGCCTTCTCTGCTCCAGGCTGCATATCCAGATACTCGGCAGGGAGCGTTCATTACTTCCCCTCCTACCACCATCAGCACAACCCTGCTCAGGTGGAGCGCTTCCAGAAGGATTTGAAGAGATACTTAACAAGAAAGATTGGCTTCGAGGCAGTCATGAGGATACGCTGCACCAAAGGTCTGCTGGCACACAAGGTGGTGCTTGGTGGAGGATAGGCCGAACCATTTGATATACAATATATCCCCAATGTGATTGCTGCGTTATTTTTATCCCAAAAAGTGCTTTTTAACCCTCTGGAGACGACTGACACGCCAGTGCCTCCAAATCGCATGACCGCTTTAGGATAACGCAGCAGCGAGACGCAGCCACACAGTCTCCACCTCAACTTGTATCGATAGCGCGGACTTCAAACTATACTAAGGTTTTTAAATTGTGTTGATCGGCCAAGTAAAGCCAGACTTATGATAAACAACCCCGAACGCATGCCTTTTCCCCAAATACTGCCGTCACGTTTGGTGCATAAAGAAACAGTGAAAACGCGGTTATGACCGCTTCTAAGAAAGCGGTCATAACCAGAATGCTTCCAAGCAAATAAAAACATGACAGCCCCTCTCCTATTGGTGGAAAAATCCACACCATCAGACAATCAAAAAACCTTTATGGCATCACGCAGCGTTTGGTAGCTAAAGAAGAGGGGAAGGTTGTGGGAGCGCAGCGGCGCACGAAAGAGAAACGGTAACCATCATCGTAAGTTTTGCGAATTGAGAGATTTGTGACGTTTAGCACATTTAGAGTGCGTAGAGCTGATCATGTTCTTGCGGCCATTATCACAGCCACAGATCCTGGCCAACAAGCCATCAACGGCAGAATGACGCGTTCACGCTGTGTGACCAAACCTGCACGTGTCAGGCCTTTGATTGGCTCCTCTTGTAGTCGGCAGAAACTGTATTTTGGAGGCAAAATAATTAGTGTGGCATCTTAGTTTGACCCCCGATTGTTTGTAATTAATTGTACAATAAATGCCTGAGGTATTGCCTGCATTTTGATGTAAATAGTGGTAAATAACTTAGTTGTTTCCTAAATTTGTGCATACATTTTTGAAATTTACAATTCATATTTGCATTCTGAGTTATAAAAATGGTTTCTTAAACACATTTGTGGTTTTCACAGTAAAAAAAAAAATCAGACTATTTCCTACTTGGATTTTATGTTTTTGTGTGATTTTTAGGACCAATGTGTTCCTGCAGTATGTCAAAATGAAAAAAATAACTAAAATCGCATTTGTGAGGTTGTGCTAAAAAAAGGAAACCAATCAAAGCAAGATAAATAGTTTTTAAGGTGAAAAATAAGAAGTTGTGAAAAAATGCCAATTATAAACTAGACTCCAGAGGGGCAATACAGCCTCTGCTGGTCTTGAATGAATAAAAATGCTCTTGTCAGATATTTGACCCGCTAGTTTTGCAGTTGAGAGCTTTAGTTTGGTGTTTTAAGTTATTTCATCTCCCCGTCGTCTCTGCAGGTCTGTCCATTCACACGTTCCATGGAAACTTCTTTGTGCGCTCCACGGATCTGCTGTCGCTCCCCAACGTGAATCCAGACGCCGGCTTCGCGGTTCAGATGTCAATCGAGGAGAACTTGGACGACATGCAGGTCGTCTCTTTCCAGGCCGCTCTGCTTTACACTTCGAGCAAAGGTAAACGCACATGTCAGGTTTACATGTTTCGGGAAAATAAGAAATAGCTTGGCACTGTTGATGATTAATGTATCATTTCCCTTCCAGGAGAGAGGAGGATCCGTGTGCACACCTTGTGTCTCCCTGTGGTCAATTCTCTGTCAGACATCTTTGCAGGGGCTGATGTTCAAGCCATCACTGGCCTGTTGGCTTGCATGGGTTCGTATCGCACTATGCAACACAAGCAATTTTACACATCTGATGATATTCGAAGAGCGCTGTCACTTAGGTTGTATTTGTAAAATGCATATTGAACTCACGGTACTAAGTGTTTTTATTAAAATAGTTTTTTCCCCGAAGAAGAAAATGAGTAGCAGCATGTTCTGCTGCTGGCCGCGAGCATCGCCCTGAAAGTATTCTTAATTGCCGCAGTAAATAGTGTTCTGATTGGCCAGATATGAAATCATAGAGAGGTTTTCATCCATTTCACCGTCACGAGCACTGACAGATGGTGATGAGCGGCAAGAGCTCTGGTCGCATGGCAACCGTCACACACTGAGCTCCCTGATCTGTGCAGGCTCGGCTCACACTCACTTGCAAAACACTGACTAATTTTCCACGCCTCGAAATATGGTTCCCACAAGCTTGGCATTTCTGTCAGTTTGACCTCATGACCTTCATCTAAAGGAGATCTGCTGGTGTTTTTCTTCCCCAATACAAATATACACTATATTCAGTCTAAGTGTACCTTGAACGGAAAACCACTATTGTACTCTAATACCTTATGAGGTTCTTGCAGAATACTATGTCATTTTAAGTGAAAAGATGGAGCCGGTACTGCATATTAAATACTGTGAGGACGTGGTTATGCAGCAGAATGAATGAATGGATGAAAGCAGCCATTAGCCTGACTGCTTGAGTTCATACGTAAGCCAAAATGCAAAAATAACATTGTATGATTTCTCAAGGGATTATATACTTCATTGTTTCTCTGTTAGGACACTCCGCTGGTTGCCTGGCAACCTCACTGTGACGATTATCTAACAGGCTGATGGTCGTAGATGCATAAATAAAGAGCACATATGCGAACATTAATTGTACTCTCATCTACCTAAGAAGCATTTCTCTTAAGTTGCATTAAAAATTTAAAAAGCATAGAAGTTCAAAACTT
>CAAKHG010029662.1:6336-16662 GCA_901007715.1 Dactylopterus volitans
TTTTTTTTTTTTTTTTTTTTTTTAAGGAATGGCAGCGGTGATATTGCTTTGATTTTCGCCATGGTTTCTAGAATACACTGACTTAAGGGTGGTCACTCCTGTTTGGGACCAAGAAGTTAGGTAGTAGTTTTGAAGAGAAGAGCTATACCTGGAACATCTGACAGAGAAGCACAAACCTCACCCCTAAAAAAAATCATCGTGTCCCAGCGTTCCCAGGACATCTGCATGTAGGAACCCTGAGAGTTCGTAAGTGCACAAAGTACAGTTTGGTGATGACATCAGTTTCATGAGCGAAGCCTGGGAGCGAGGGACAGTGACGATCACTGGTGACGCCCACAACTCCTTGCTGCAAACCAGCAAAAAATAGCAGCTGCAAATAACCACCTCCCACGGCAAAGACTGGTGCTAGTTTGACCCATCCAGCACCCCGTCCGGCCTTCCTGAAACACCTTTCAGGTTAACATACACGTCATGACCCACGTTTGTCAAGTGATACAAGCTAACCGAGTCAAGCGCCGTCAGTTTGGTAGTTTGGAATCACGTCAAACCTTGTTTTTTTTTTCATTGCATTTAAATGAGATAACGAGCGGTGCATCATCGGCATTGAAAGGATTAGAAACAACAATGTGACAAACTCCATGGATTTGTGGAGGCATTTGCAAAGAGAGCAGTGCTGGACCTGACACACACACACACACACGCACGCACACACACAAAATATGACAGCAGCTGACAGAGACAGATGATATTTTGTGGTAACGTGATTTATACACAGAAAAAAAAAAATCAATTGTATGGTTGAGAACCTCTTTGTTTTTACATGTTAGCAAATTCTCTTTATGGACCGTACAAAGTATTTTTCTCTTCTTATGCCTCAGAATTGAGATGTTCTGAAAAATGTGTTTTGCACATTTCCCCGTGGGTCCCACTGACACTTCTTACACATGGAAAATTTTGAAACTTCACCAGAATTTAAAATAATGAATCATATGAATAATTAGTTTTGACAATGCTTTGTTGTGACGCAGAAGTATTAATGATAATTCTCCCGGGAGCTTTGTGCTGTAAAGAGGCTAAAATAGATATCAGTGTCCTTGTAATCACCTCATTAGCTGGTATGTAACAAGCTACACTAATATTACAGACAGAGTCATTTAAGGACCATCAGAATTTGGCGCTCAGCAAATGGAGGCACTCATTCTTACAAAAACAATTAACATGCAGAGAGAGAAGGAAGTGACAAGTCACATTTAAAAGGCTTATTCCCTCAATAACGGTGGATTGAGTCTCCACAGAGATATTAACCCAACCTCATATCCTTTTGATGTTTTAGCACCCATTATGTTAAATCCCTCATTTACCTGAAATGAAAACCCTTCTATTTCAGTTTCCCATGTCTCTGTGCCCTGTATTTCTTTGCCACACTTTTGCTTTTTTTTTTTTTTTCTTCTGGGAGATGAATGAATATCACATTTCGCATTTATAACAGTTATTTTTCTTTCTCTCTTTTTTTTTTTTTTTGCCAGTGTTTGGAAATGACATGAAACCTGTCAGAGCTATGAGCCAAGAGACTGCGAAATTTAATTTTAAATCAATGCATAGTCAAGAGAACACTTCCTCGCACTTCAGGACTGAGAAATAAATAAATAGAATGACAGATAGATAAACCAATTACACTGATGATGATGATGATGATGATGATTATAATAATATTGTGTGTCATTCATTTCTACAGTTGTAAAATGATACAAGGTTTAAATAACTATCATATTTTTGTGACTAACCATTTCGTGTTATGAAGTTTGAAAGTTTTATTTTTAAAGAAAAGAGACTGCAATAAAGCTTCAGCTGAAATCAGCTGCATTCAGAATCATGCCATCCATTAGTCACTAACTGATCACACCGTTCATAGGTTCATCGAGGGCACACTTAAACTCCTCACGCCCACATGTACAATGGCATGTTTACTGCTGCCTGAAGATGTTCCAGATGGTCCACTGAGGATGGAGCACATCTTCCTGGACTCTGCTGAGCTATTTACAGAGAATGACAAGTATTTTTTTTAAAATGCTTTATGCGATTAAGAACTATCCTCACAGAGCTTTGCATTGCTTTCTGGTCAGCACTGTGGAACCATATTCTGTGTTTTTTTTTTTGTCATTGGGACATTATAGAAAGGAGACTGAGTATCACAGATATCCAAGTATGGAACAAAGTAATAGCCACACAATATCTCAGAGATGAGAGGATTCCATTCTCTCGCTAGGCTGTCCAACTCCATAAATGTACAACTCATCTGCAACACCCGTAACCACCTTCAGAATGTGCACATGACTCCTATTTTTTTGACAAGACAGTTGTGTGGATCAAACAAGGCGCTGCTGGGGACGCGCGGGGTCATTGGTGCGCGTCTTTGAGTAATCACAAATTCCAGCAACAGTGGAGATCAAAGATATGCGCGGGTCCCCCGGTTAATGACACCACTCACCAGCCCTCAAAATTACCACAAGGTGTCCTCTAATCAGCAGCACTGCCTCCATCATCAAGCACACCACTGGCATCTTAAAAGGACGTTGGAAGCGTTTGGTCACAGCAGGTGGCAAGCTGCTTTAAAAATCGGAGAAGGCATGTGTATGTGTGTGTGTGTGTGTGTGTGTGCAGAGAACAGCTGAGAAATTATGTTTCTGCTCTTGCAGAAACATTAAAGGGCCCAGAGGCATCTCAAGTACTATCGAGATTTTTATTTATTTATTTTTTGCATTTTATAATCTTTTAAAGCCTCTTTTCCAGTGATAGCTGGTGCATTTTTTTTTTCTAGGAGGCGCTAAATGAAAATCAAACAAACATATACCAAGGTATCACACCCACTAACAGTGTGTTTAAATAAATGAAAAGATCCGTATTTGTCTTTACTAAGCTGAATGCACAAATTGCTTAGCTCAGGGAAGTTAAGGTATTGTTTATTTTTTTCCAAACTAAAGAACCAAGAACATTGCGAGTTGCATTGCAATTTCCATGTGGACCCTAGTTTTTATTTTATTTTTGTCTGAAATGTGCTTTAAGTCATAGATTCCTTACTGAATTCATGCTGCTTCTGATCCCGACATTTGGAAAAGGAGGCAGGGACAGCAAAATAGAGCACCGGCGTCGCTGCATCCAGTTAACCGAGTCCTCTTACTGTGCCAGCTCCTTGAAAATGTCCCGGTAAAACTGTCGTCCTCTGTCTGTAGCTTCCTGTCTGATTTAACTGTCCGGCTGATCCGAGTTCTCTCAGTCTGAGCTTCTGCAGGTTTCTTCTCTCAAACGGTGTTATTTGGAGTGGCTGTACTGAATTTCCCCACGAGATTTTGGCTAACTTTCCCATCTGTCCGTCACAGTCATTGTAAAAGCTTGCACTTCTTCTCCACCTGCTGACCAGTCAGCCCGCTCTCTGTTGCCCCCCCGTGGTTGGTGGAGTTAAGTCAGTAGCGATGAATCGCATTAACTCTGCAGCGACAAACATACCCATAGTTCATTTTTAATGTACATTTTATTTTGTATTAAACATCTCACTCACTTACTATGCAGTATTCACACTGCTTGTTATAAAAATAACAACACATATTTAGTTTTTAAAGCCTGATTGAATGAAGGCTATGTCTGGACAGAGGGATGCGGGGAGTGGTGGGGCGGCGCTCTAGCGTCCCCTGTTGGCCAGCTACCACTGGTCTTTTCATTGCTTTAGTTTCGTGTTATAATCTTGATCCTGCCGTGTCTTACACAACGTCGCCTTGAAAACCGGAGGAAGTGTGTCATGACTCACTCCGCGCTGCCTGCCGTCCAAGTTTGAGAGTGAGTACACCGCATGACAAAAGAAACCGTTTTATTATCACAAATCATCATAAGCAGCCAAAGGAGAAGCAGGACTGAACTAATCATGAATTCACACAGCTCGTACCAGGATTTGTCCACAGACAGGCACTGATGTAAGTGTGAGGATGTGTCAGGAACAACCGGGAGTATTGCGGTGTGTGCAACTGTAAACCATCAGGACGTTTCCGAGGCGCTACGCCTCACAGAACATCCTCATGAGCGGGCCTTTGGCAATCTGGCTGCTGGTCTGATGTGCACAATCAAGGTGCTTCGATTCTGAGTCGGTAATTAGCTGTGTGAGGAGACTCATCGTCAGCACTCTCACCCGACAGAATACCCTCTGGAAGGAGTGGGAGGCCACGCTTGGCAACATTTCCACAGGTCTTGCAACTAAAGATGTTGGAGCAATTTAAGTAAAACTTTGACCATTTATCTTTTCATACTCTGCTGTTACTTTTTGTTAAATGAGGTGTGATGAAGACATTGAATTTAATTGGACTTTCATAGTTTTATTTACGGTTCACTTCAAGAAAGTAGTGTCTCAGTTCATGTCTTTATTATTTAAATTTGTATTCATTTAAAGTGTGTGGGCTCGCAGTTCAAGCACTGGGCCATCAGAAATGACCTCAATGGGAGATCTGTAAATGATTGGCAAAGTCAGACAGTTGACCGTTTTTATTCATTAATTCCTTTATTTACTTAATTGTTCAAATGTATTTGGGTTTTAAAGGGTGTGTCACTTTAGTTTGGTACGTCTGCATGAGCAAACGCTTACATTTTGAATACAAACTAATCACCTATGGGATACATGGGTGTGCCTTAACACACACGCACTGTTTAAATGTTAATGGTTTTACGCTCAGAGCCTTTCAAGAAGATATACTTTTGTCCTTAAAACTTGGCTTATTCTCTGATCCCGAGGTGGGATTTGGCCTCGAAGATGTAACCACTGAGCGCTGGCGGTTTCCTGAGCATGCTCGTTCCAGTCGTGGCCCTGATGACCAGCCTCGGGTAACTCGGGCCAGCCGTTCCCATCTCCCTTCTTGGTGCCATTCATGTGTTGCTCCTTATCAGTTGTGCACCCTTTCTCGCGATGCAGCATTCACCAAGGGAGGAACGGTGTCACATGCGGTCTCTTATTTATATCCACTGCTGCCGCTTCTAAATACGACTGCTGTTCACTTCCTGCATCCGTACGTTCTCATCGCAACCAGGTTTTCTTATGTTTGGAGTGTGTTGCTTCACAGTCATGCTGAAACATAGTCATGCCAATTAAAAAAACAAAAAAAACAAAAACAAAACAAAACAAGACTGAGACATCCTTTAAATTAGACTAGAAATCGGATCCATCTTTATGCAATTGAACAACTCCAATCAGAACCTGAAGACAAATAAAATAACATTTAATAAACGTACTTAAGATATCGGTGACAGAGGGCCAGCGCTGTTGCTGTGCTGCTCTGTGTTCTCTATGTGTGCGGTTGTGTCCATTGTGGCTGTGTGTTCCTGGAAAAATGAGCGGGGGAGGGTGGGAGCGATGGGAGAAGTCAGAGGGAGGCAAAAGGGAGCTGAGATAAGATAAGGAGGAAGTGAGGAAAGAAGCAGGGATTTGTCGGACGGGATGTAAGGTGCTAATTAGAGTGGGACGTATCCGGCCAATGGGGAGCAGCTCGACAATGGCAGTCGTCTGCTGTGAAAATACAGGGAGAATGGAGGAACTGAGGAAATGCATCATGGGATTGTCTTTATAATCACCGTGAAAGAAAGACTAAATGGACAAAGGTAGAGAGAAATATGTAATGCAGGTATGACAGCGTGAGATAAGAGAACTGGGAGGAAGGTGGAGGGAGACGGAGCAAGGCCTTATGGGAGCACTTGTTAAACAGCCTCAGATACAATACACTAAAGACCAAGGAATCATTAAAGGCGCTTTATTCAGGCTGCACGGTGCACTGTTACTCAAACATGCCTTTGGTCATGCGTCCCTTGGGAGGAATAAAATTTCTCATGTCGCCATCACAACAAAATGGGGGATAAAATCAGATTCAGGCTTAAAGACAGAGTCAATATTCATACTGGGAACGTGAGCGTCACACAGTGTTTCCTGCTCTGTGTCTGCGGGCGGATGCTCACAAAGGCACTTGTGTGTGTGTTTTCCGAGTCACAGTTATTTGGCAACTACATATCTAATCCGCACATGCACATATTCCTGTACAATTGGAAAGGCCGATCATGTCCACACACGCACAAACTTAATGTTGTCTGACATCGATAGGACACACATTACATTGCTTTTCAACTGCAAAAACAGCCCATGCTCACGTCGTAGTACTGCATTAGTGGCTGTTTTGCAGTACTCATCTATTCGAAACATGGAGTCGCCGCCTTAGTCACCGGTGAGCTCAGATCCAATCTTTGTTTTCAGTGAGGCAGCAGCAGAAAAGGCCACCTCACATAGATATGACGCAGTAAAGGGATGCAGAAGCCACAGCCTTCTGCTCCGAATGAGTCACTGGTGCTGGAATAAGGGGGATGAGACTTTCTGTCCACTTCCACACGCAAGGTTTGTTGTAATTAAGTGGTGGCATCCTTTATTGTCATATCCCCATCTATCCTCTGCAATATATGACAATATATTTGATGTTTTCAGGAGTTGTCAGTGAGGCAGAGGTTGACTGGCTGTCGGGATGCCGCTTTGGGATTCCTTTGGAAATGACACATACAATTTAAATAGAAATCCAAACAACAAACAGGCTAAGAGGTGAGTCCCCCTGATGTGTTGCACTGTGCGGCAGATTTGAATAACGGAAATCATTTGACCAGATCCGATTGAAATACCCCGTAAAAGACCCGGAAAGTGATTGTTACCCAAGTCACAGATAAAGCAGAAGCACTTGAAGGCAGCAGTGGCTTTGCTGTGGTGCTTTGCTTGCATGAGGTCAGCGGAGAAAGTAAACTGCACACCTGCCTCTTAGTTATCTGCAGGAGCCTGCTCGGCCATAACTCCTGGAGGAAGCCTGATCCCTGCAGTGCAGCAGCCAGGGTGTTAAAAATAGGCTCTGATAAGGGATGTAGGGGTGTCATCACAGGTTAGCCCACTTCAAGTCCACTGGAAGGCCTGAAGCGGTGCGTTTGCAAAAAAAAAAGAAAAAAGAAAAAAAAGAACTTGGTGAAATTCAAACAAAAAGATGGCAAAACCGGAAATAAGTTTTTGTCCAATGTTATGTGAAATTATTTCACATCAGTGGAACGGAGAGCTGTGACTGATTTGGTATCATGTTGTGTTTATTTCATGTTCATTTCATGTCAAAAATGACTGCTCCATTTAGACTCATCATAGAAACTGGAATATTACATATATTATCAGTACTTGTATTAGATTTTTGTTTTTAAATTATCTTAAGTACTTCAGTTTTGGACCTCTTTTTGTTATTTATGGTCGGTATACCTTATCGATCTGAGCTTATAGTTCTTCGATTCGAGTTCTAAAAAACAGAATTTCTGGATTATTTTGACTATAAGAAATCAGAGTTAAGGGTCCACTTTGTTGTCATTGAAAAAGTACAGTATTCTGACAAAAAATAAAATTTAGCATCTAATCTGAAGTGCAAAGAGCGATATATAGTGCAGTGAATAAAAAATTGAAATGCAATTTATATACATATTTCTATTTACAGAATAGTATGGATATGGAAAAAATATGGAATAGATAGAAAATTCAAGTCTATTTTCAGGATTACAATGATTGCTGGTACTTTACAATAAAGTGGGTGCTGCTTCATGGACAATGACATGAAATAATCAGATGAAACGTAGGATGAGACTATTTTTTTGGGTCAAAGATACCAAGGATATTTGTTTTGAAATCCTTTCAAATTTTGTTACAGGCACGTAAAGTAACACCTGTTATTTATATGTGTACAATAGACATTATCCCAAAGCTACACTTGACAGTTTCACAATATTCCAAGATCACTGCTGGAGCACATTAATGCGTAGCCCACTGAAGACACAGTCACTGCAATGTGGCGACAGTATCACAATAAATTCTTCTTATTATTATTTTTCAAGGGGAAGAAAAATGTGACATGCAGACAAATGACAATACACGTGCTTAGAATTTTTTGATGTCTATCTTTTTCTTTTCATATCACTGTTTTTAGAGAATATCCAGATGCTTGCTTATTTGTTGTTATGTTTTTTGTAACACTGTGGAGATGCTGGACGCCTCTGACGGAGCATTAACGAAAAGGCTGTTGTGTTTGTATCCTGCCTCTTGTGGCCGACAGCACAATGATACAGCAGATTAATGGGGCAAAACACATTGCTGCTGAATATTTCTAGATTTTTTTTAATAGTGATAACGTGATTGCAGCTCAGAAAACCAAGGACATATTAGATTTAAAAATATAGGAGATTAAGTGAAAAATGTGCTCCTGCAAATGTTTTTTTGAGGAAAGAAATTTATCAATAAGGATATTTAAAGCTATATATGAAACTGTTGACGATTGACGAATATTCCTAATACACTCACAGGAAAGAGTGTGGGAGGATGGAGGGACTAAAAAAGTTGGATCATTACTGTGTGTTTTTTTAGCGTTTTTGGAAAAAAAATATGCATGTCAGGTTTTGCAGCCTCACCAATCAGTAGCTTGATTACTTTATAGCATTACAATTGCAGCAGTGTGGCCACTGGCCAGTAATTGTGGTGTTGGTAAAAAAGCCCTAATATGACAAAAAAAAATAATAATAATGATAAATCCAAGCTCTCGTCTTCTCTCAAGGATCCTAACTTTATGAAGGCATAAAACAGAAACTGTAAAAGATGAAAACAAAGCGCGGAAGACAAGAATGGCCCGGCAGCCATAAATATTGAACAGGAATAGAGAGAGCAGTGCAGAGAGATGAAGAGGGTAAATTGTGGGCTCTAACTCAGTTGACGGCTAAAGTGTATTGAAGTGTGTGTGTGTGTGTGTGTGTGGTTTTTGTGTGTGTGTGTGTGCGTGTGTGTGCGCGTGTGTGTGCGTGTGTGTTTGTGTGCGTCATCCATGTGTTTCATCTTTCTCAGAAACCCTGCAGACACTTCCCAATTTCAGTGTCATAGATCAATGTAAGAGGGATTTTTGATGTTCAGCAGCATGTGTGTGTGTGTATGTGTGTGTGTGATAGAGAGAATGAGAGAAAAAGTGCAGATGGCATCTTTATCGCTTGTTTATTAAGCAGGTCGTGGACAAAATGAGGCGGAGAGCAGGACAGCAGGGAGAGAAGAGCGGTGCAGGCAGCGAGAGAAACTATTGATTTCAACGCTGGTTCTCACCAAAGTGGGATGAATTATAACTAATTCAATTTCACTCCAATTAACTTTTCCTTCTCCTTTTCGCTGCGTTTGCCATCATGGGACTGTTTGAGTTAAACTGAGCACCACATACACCAGAAGTGGGAGCAGAGTGCCAGGACCTGGCTAGGATTTTAAAGGATTTGGTTGTGCAGTGTGTGACTCTTGTGTAAGTATGTTGCATCCTGGGATGTGTAGGCCACGTGCATCAAACTCAAAGCCCAAATCACAGCAGTTGGCTGCAGCAGACACACACACACAGAGACACACACATACACACACATACACACACACACACACACTCAAGGTGAATGCATGTGTGCAGTAATAACCCACATGGAGCACTACCGTACTCGCTCAGAGGTAAAGCATGGTTGCTCCTGACCAATCATCTGTTCTGCTGACAGATTTATTCATTTTGATTACATGCTAACCTACATTTCATTTTGTTTTGAACACATCCACGTGGGCTACTATGCCTGCCCGGCACAATAGGTGGTTTAATTTCTAGTTCTGTGAGGAAATCCGGTGCAACGGGCGGTCTGTACCCTGTATTTGAATGTGAAAAAAAATAAAATAAAAATCTTGAGCTCACCTGGACCGCAAATATGTTTCAATATTTGATTTGATGCCAACACAGAGCTCCACTTACTCCACCAAAGGAATTTTCATGCTTCAGCCGACCACATTTAGCAGTAACATTGATTGGGCATACTGTAGCACGCATGAAAGGAGCTGGATTTTCCATTGAACACGTTGTCAAGCTCCTCTGAAGTTCAGCTTTATTCCTGGACGACTTTCCGGGCATAATGGCGTCACACTAAGTGATGAGCTGTGCTTTCCTCTGTCTGGAGACGTTAGAAACCATCATAACCGGTCACTCGGTTGAGGTGACGTTCACGGTCGCTTTTTTTTTTTTTTTTGTCGCGTGAGTAACCGCTTCACTTTGTGCTTCCCTTGTGCTTGATGTCCACTCTTAAAAGTCCCTGTATTGATGCTGCAACTCCAAAAATTCAGACGTGTCAACATGATTTTCAGTGTAAACATGTCCTGGCAGATTGCACCATATGCCGTGCCGTATTCTCAAAGCGGCACATGAAGCCTGCCACCAGCTGGCACGCGTTATCAGATATCTGACA